>JAFEMH010001992.1:270000-393532 GCA_022495995.1 Adenophora triphylla var. japonica
GGAAAAAATCTGCCTTGAGTGAGCAACTCGGCAAGAATTTGTTTAACCTAGGTTAATGAGTATAGATTTAATAACTCTTTAACTAGGCTTTTAGTACAAGTTTAGTACAACATGGTAGAACTTGGATTAGTCCGAAGAGGTGTTTGCAAGAGCTTTAAATATTGATCCAAAGTTGCTTAGAAGGCGGTTTCGGCACTTGTATTATTTCAATCTGCACCTTGGTCCATGTTTGAGGCATTGGGAACCTAGGCTAAACAACTCGGATTTGAACACTTTTTGATCCTGTATTTAGTAAAACTTTAGTACTATATAATGGAGTTTGAATTGGGCCAAAAGGATATTGATAAGGTCCATAAATAATGTCTCAAAAATGCTTGAGAGGCGGTTATAAAACTTGAACCAAATGTTATAAAACTTGGTTTTTGAACTTGAACCCTAAAGGGAAAGTGTTTAATGTTGTATTGTGATGGCGTAGGGCTACTTATATATTATTGTACCCTACGTGATGACCTATTTAGGGTTATTTGCTCTATAGTGCCTAATATATTGCACCTCTACGTGGGGTACCTCTATATAGTTATTGATTCATATAGGGAGTGAAATAATTGTAGCCTTTGTTTATTTTGTTGAGTAAGAGTATAAATACCATATGATTGGATTATTGTACTCTATATTGTTAAGTATATGTCATGCTATTGTGAAGGCTTGGCGGGAGGCGAGTTTAGTATTAAGTTGCAAGTGTGTAAACATAGCAACTTAGTATGGAATTGGTTCCTCTATGATTATAAAGTGGTACAATATTCGTACTAGGTAAGGGAGTCTTAAATGACCTAAACCGATAAAGGTAAGGGCTTTATGATATGCTTTTATAAAAATATACTCGGTACACGGTACACAAACCAAACTCATATTTGTATACCGTGTACCAACCAAGAATGCATAATGCATGCGGTAGTACCGTACCAAACTTTCGTTATACCGAAGGTTGGTATACCAAAAATTTTGGTTAGTTGAGTACATTTTGTTCGAAATAGAGTTGTTCATGGTTTGGTTAAGACTTATGAGGGGATTTCTTCCTAACTTTCCCAACATCCGTGTTATAAGGGAACTTAGTTTGTGATTGACGAGTTAGATTTTAATTGTTGAGGTAGAGATAATATATACACTTCTTTTCTTATCAATTTTTTTTTTTTTTGATGAGGTAGAGAAACCAATACAGGATACATATTAGGGCATTAAAGGAAAAGCATCTGAAGTCAAAGACATTTTTAAAATTTTTGTAAATCCATTTATATGAAACAAACTAGGATACAGTTTCTGTATATACGTGTCGCGTAAATAAGTAAACCAACATTTAAGGTGTAGTACCTGAAATCATAAAATTCATTATTTGAGAACCATAACTGAGAATAAAGAGTATCTATGAAAATCACAAAAATAATTGATAAAGAGCTAAAGAAAAAACGAATAATGCGTAATCTAAATGGTGGTAATAATTAATTTAAAAACGTAATATTCAGTTACAAACAAATAAGTTAGAAAACTGTGGATGAAATAATTTAGGAACATCTAGTTCTAGATCTCATTTTGGGGCGATTGACGGCATCGCGGACGGTGATTATGTCGCCTACGTTTGAGCGCCTGAAATCAATCCTGGCACCCTAGATGCACCTTATATGAAACAAATTAGGATACAGTTTATGTATCCTAGTTTGTTACATATTTAGTAATATTAACGAATAGAAGAAAACATATGCCACTATAAAGAAAACGATAAATAACCGTACTCATAATCAAATATGTAACATGTTATATTTAATAAAAATTAAAATAAAAATATACATATATGTATATATATAAATATCATTTTTGCACAAGCGTTAGGTCCAAAGATTGAAACTTTGATTAATTATTATAATAATAAATCTACTTTCAAAGTTTCAATCTTTGGGCCAAATGCTTGTGCAAACTTGATATTTTCCACCCCACTACTATCACGTACTGACCACTACCATTGGGGTTATCTTTGGAGTGGAAAATCTCAAGTTTTTGCACAAGCGTTAGGTCCAAAGATTGAAACTTTGATTAATTATTATAATAATAAATCTACTTTCAAAGTTTCAATCTTTGGGCCAAATGCTTGTGCAAACTTGATATTTTCCACCCCACTACTATCACGCATAACCACTACCGTGGGGTTATCTGGAGTGGAAAATCTCAAGTTTTTGCACAAGCATTAGGTCCAAAGATTGAAACTTTGAAAGTAGATTTAGCAATTAATCAAAACAAGAAAATCCCCAACTTCGGTTTGTAGAAGATACAAAAACTGCAGGTTGGGGATTTTCTTGTTTTCTCGATTAATTATAATAGTAAATCTACTTTTAAAGTTTCAATCTTTGGGCTAAATCTTGTGCAATAGACTTGATATTTTCCCATTGGTGTAACATGTTATATTTAGTAAATATAACATGTTACATATTTAATAAACATAACATGTTACATATCTGACAATTAGATAAGTTACTAAATATCTAATTTTCAAGTCTTTTAAAGTCAAAGGGGGAGGAAGGGGGTGAATGTATCAATAATGTAACATATTCAACCGCACACTACCTTAGTATGGTTCTAGATCCCATTTTGGGGCGATTGACGGCATCGCGAACGGTGATGTAATATCGCCTACGTTTGAGCGCCTGATATCAAGAGGAGTATATTTTGGGAGCTGCCATACTGGAAAACAAATCTCATTCGACATAACCTTGACGTGATGCACATTGAGAAGAATGTATTCGATAATGTTTTTAACACGTTGATGGATTTCAAGAGAACAACTAAAGACAACGAAAAAGCTCGAAAGGACCTTAAGGAAATATGTAGGCGGCCGGCCTTAGACTTGGTATACGACGTCAATGGTAAACCAGTTAGACCGATGGCTCAATACGTGCTTACAAAGGAAAAGAGGCTCCTCCTCCTGAAATGGCTCAAGGAGTTAAGGCTTCCAGATGGTTACGCGTCTAACATTGGTAACTGTGTCAATGTAGAGGAGGGGAAAGTGCAGGGTTTGAACAGTCACGATTGCCACGTTTTCTTTGGATAGGCTACTTCCGATTGCTCTCGGGGTCTCTTGCACGACAATATCGGGTGGCGTTAACGAGTTAAGTGAGTTTTCCGAGCGTTAACATCGACCACACTGCGTGTTGATCACATGAAAAAGCTTGAGGAGAGCATCGTAGTGACTTTGTGCAAACTTGAGAAGATATTTCCTCCTTCATTCTTTGATTCTATGGAGCATTTACCGGTCCACTTGGCATACGAAGCTAGAGTCGGTGGTCCAGTTCAATACGAGATGGATGTATCCATTTAAGAGGTAATTGAATTTATTCTATTTCTAAATAATTTGAGCGTTAACAATATACCTTCTTTAACATTATTTATGTTTTAATCTACGAATGACTTTTAGGTATCTAGGCCAATTGAAAAGGAAGATGAGCTTGATAGGGCCATGGTCGAGGCCTCAATTTCGAGAGGTGTTATCATAGATGAGATTGTTGCCTTTGTCGGAACATATTTTCCTCCTGATGTTGATACGAGATTGACTAGGGTTGGCCGCAATTACGATGGTGGTTGTCCGTCTAAGGGAAACATCTACGTATTTTCATCCCCAGTCGGTTCCTCGGCAAACGGGTTGGTACGCGTACGTTAACCGCTAAAGAGTTTGCCGCGGTCGAAACGTATGTTCTTCTTAAGCTGCGACGAGGTTGGGGAATATATCAAGTAAGTCATTGATGTTATGTTTACGCCTCGTCGATTAAATTATGCATGTTTAATTACTGCATATGAAATGCCTTGTTTAACCCTATTGCGAGAATGTTTGAAGATTTAGCTCGGGATTTATCTCCGAACTCATCGCAACTAGGACGAAAGAGAATTTCCAAAGCGGCTAAGGAAATATGTAAATATTTCGTTTCATTCAAATTTATTCTATACACTTCTTTAAACATTCAATCTTAAAATTGTATTAAATTGGTTACAATATTGTCTTATAGATAGTTTGAACATCCGGGTGATGCCAAAGGCTGCGAGGTTAAGACATTTAGCATCATCTCCGTACTTGAACGTTCATTTATACAACGGTTATTTCGTGAATGGCTATGTGTTTCATACCAAAGCTTACGGGGCTCTAAATTGACGTGGAATAGCGGTGTGAAGCTTATAGGGAATGATTATTATGGCGTCCTGAAAGAAGTAGTCGAGGTGGAGTATTTGGGTAGAAACTTGGTGTTGTCTTGTTCAATTGTGATTGGCGGGATCTTTGTGCGAGGTGTTAAGAAGCACGCCATATTTGACCTCGTCGATGTAAAGGACTCGTCCGGACATAATGGCGACGACGTCTTCATCTTAGCATCTCAAGCACAACGGTATACATGACTCCCTACCCTCGTCCGCGACCCGACGGATTGTGGGGCTGTTTGGATGACCAAGGCTAGGAGCATGATTGACAACCTACCCTCGTCGACAACTACGAGTCGTCATTAGAAGCACCCTATCAAGAGGATGAAATGCCGGTGTCACCTAACGTTTCATCGGCTAATCATCCATTAGATGATGTCACTCATATTCCTCAAAATGTTGATGAACCCGAGGAGGATATCTTACCGGTGAATTTGCCAACTCCCCCGCCTCGTTCGGGTCATCTCGCGCACATTGATATTGATGAATCGGAGGAAGAGGAAGAGGAAGAGGAAGAGGAAGAGGAAGAGGAAGAGGAACCGAGTTTGATTCATCGAGTCAGAAGACGAAGATGAAGAACTCGAGTTTTGTAGTAATTCGAGTCCGGTGATGATGATGGGGACGAAGATTAATAATAGTTTAAAGTTTAAAATTGTATTGTGAATGCTTTAGATTATTAGAACTTTAAAGTTTTATATGTATTGTGAATGCTTTAGATTATTAGAACTTTAAAGTTTCATATGTATTGTGAATGCTTTAGATTATTTTTAATATCCCAGTCGTTTTATATATATTGTGAATTCTTTAGATTATTAGAACTTTAAAGTTTTATATGTATTGTGAATGCTTTATATTATTAATAGTTTAAAGTTTTATATGTATTGTGAATGCTTTAGATTATTAGAACTTTAAAGTTTTAGATGTATTGTGAATATATTGTTTCCTATTGTTAAAGTTGTATATTTTAATATTTTTACTTGTAGTACGAGATGAGTTCTAGTAGAAAGGGGGTAAGAGGACCAAGCCCATTTACACTTTGATTCTTGGGGCCTTGGCCGTCCCGATCCGGTAGCGATGGTGTTGACCCCTCACTCGGTAGTACTAGCTCCACCTCAGGGCCGGTACTCGAGACTACCGTAGATTACGAGGGGAGGATATATGTCCGGATCTCGGCACTTTATGACCGATAAGTAACTCTTCATTAATTTGATATAAGTTGGTTCCTTTTTGCTTTATATATAATTCATTATTTAAGTTAAAATGTTATTGTATAAATATACTTGGCGGTGGGTAGGTGGATACCCCACCACGGCACTAAGATCGGGCAATGCGGCGGTCTCGGAAAATGACCGATTTTTGGCCCAAGCGGAAAAAATTGCCACGAGAGGCGAGAAGGAGGATGCGTGGGATGAGTTTAGGGTAATGTGTTAATGGTTTTATTTAAAACTTAAATGTTAGTTTGTTATTAAAATGTTATAATTAATAATGATTATACTCTTTTAGTTTTGTAATGTTATCATTATATGTTGTAGGCTAAATATTATTGGGATCCGGACATCGGCGGCGACGGCTAGATATGTTTTCTTTGAGCGAGGCTCACAAGTTTGTTTAAGGATTTTATTTGTAACATATTTATCTATCCTTAATTAGTTTAATTAACAATGATTATACTCTTTTAATTTTATAATGTCATCATTATATGTTTACAAGATATTCATATTTTTTATAGGTACCACGAAGAGAAATTATTATCTTTGCTCGGCTCGCGGCGGGACAACGGCCACTTGTGTCCTACTTTTATGACCGTTGAGGTGTTTGCTCAATTTTGCGAATATTGGGGGTCGCTGCGGCGAGCGTATCCGAACGAGGCCAAGGCCAATAGAAGCGAGGCTCCTCGGGGTCGGCGGCGTTGCATACGGGACGCTCACGGTCGCCGAGCATCACGACCGCATGGTATGTATGTTAATTTAAATGTAGTAGTGTATGGATGCTTTTAAATAGGTTTATGTACGTATGTTAGTAGGAGCCAATGTTGATGCTATGAAATCCATAGTTTTAGTGTAAATGTAGTGTATGCATGCTTTTAAATCGGTTTAAATGTTGCATTTATATATACAATTTCAAAGTAATAATCTCGCTTATTTTATTTATAGGAAAGGGAGTATGGTCCGAATATCACTTTTGTGGATGTTTACGCTAGCACCCATATTCGGAATTCTACGGCGCCGATCAACCTCCGCAATGGGTTGACGATCGATGCACTCTTGCCTTTGTAAGTAAACTACCATTAAATGACTTGATTTTGAATATGTAAATTTATTTATGTACCTTACATTGTGTATATGATTATAATTGTTTGTTTTATTTTTGAGTGCATATCAAGCCGCCGTTGTTCCCGATGGAACGCCTCCCGTGAGCCCGTCCCCTTCGTGCACGATGTTTGGCGGAGGTCACCTCTCGGGGACATCCGAGGAGAGGAGCCCGAGTGTTAGGGATGGGGATTACGGGCGGCAATGCCGTCGGCGTCGGCCGGCCGTCGGAGAAATGTTGACCGGCCCATGTTTCATGATCCAGGGTCGACACTCTGGAGGCTGCGTTGGAGGAGGAGAGACGCGAGCGGGCAAAGCTTGCGGATGCTTTGGCGGTTCGAGGACGGATGCGGGAGGAGAACGATCGACGTCATGCGGAGACTCGAGAGACAATTGGCGCGTTGATGGCTCGTCTCGGCCGGACTCCCAGGATAATTCCCGGCGTCCCCCGGGTTGATTGCGGACTTTTTAGACATTGTTGTATTAATTTATACTTGTTTGTAAACATTTGAGACATTTGGTACCCGCGGGAGCCCCTCCCCGCCTCTCCCCCTCCCGCTCCACCCCTCTCCCCCTCCCCCGCTCCGCCCCTCTCCCCCTCTCCCCCTTCCCCCTTCCCCCTCTCTCCCCCTATCCCCCTATCCCCCTCCCCCTCTCCCCCTCCAGAATTGGTACGGTGGTATTTAGTTTTTATTTGAGTACTTATTTGGTATTTGAATTTTAGTTTTTATAGTTTTAGTTTTAGAAATTGAAATGTTATATCGGGTACAAAAAATTTTGGTTTTTGATATTTTAAAATATTTTTTTAATTTATTTCGAGAATCGGCGACGGAATTTTCCGTCATTTGAAATTATCTTGAAAGAAAAATTAATTAAATAAATTAATTTCGGCGGCGGAAATTTCCGTCATTGTAATAAAATTAATTTAATTAAATTAATTTCGGCGACGGAATTTCCGACGCTATAATCATTTAATTTTTATTTAATTTTTGATTTCAGCGGCGGAAAATTCCGTCGCTGTAATAAAATTTAAATTAAAATTAAATAATTTCGGCGACGGTATTTTCCGCATTGAAATAATTTAATTTCAATTTAAATTTTATTACGGCGACGGAAATTTCCGCCTTGAAATTAATTTAATTAAATTAATTTTTATTACGGCGACGGAAATTTCCGCCTTGAAATGAATATTTAATTAAATTAAATTAATATAGCGGCGGAAATTTCCGTCATTTGTAACCATTAATTCACCGGCGGAATTAAATTCCGTCGGTAAAAGAAAAAAATAGCGGCGGAAATTGACCCGCCGGAGCACTGCGACGGGCTGGTAGCGGCGGACCACCGACGGAATTTTTCCGTCGCTGATTATTTTTAGCGACGGAATTTTAATTTTAGCGACGGAAATTTCCGTCGCTAAACGACCTTTTTCTGGTAGTGTACTTCCAATAGTAAATCAACGGTGCCCATGGCACTGACCTGGTGGTTGGTGAAACTTTCTAGTCTTCCATTGTATGGTTCTTGAATGTTGTCTTTCAGACCCATCTTTTGAAAAGTGGAATATTAAAGAGTATCGCGGGAGGGCCCCGAGTCAATGAGGAGTCTTTCTGACTCACAGTTATCAATTCTCCCTTTAATTATCAAGGATTGCTCACGGGCGGCGTGACTCCCAGCCAGTTCATTAGGAGAGAAGCTTATGACCTCCTCTTCTTTGTGGATCCAAGCAGGGATGTGGTAAACTTTGCTCAATTCATGGATCTGATCTTTGAGCTTCTTTGTGGAGACAGCCTCTTCCCTTATTACGTGCAGCTTAGCCTTATGAGGTCTTTCCTCCCTTTCATCCTCTTTATCCTCATCATCCTCGTCGTCATCTTTCCTCTTTCGCTTGTTATCTTTTTTCATCACATAACGATCGATTTTGCCCTCATCTACCCATCTCTGGATCATTCTCTTGAGGGAGATGCAGTTTTCAGTGTCATGACCATGATCCTTGTGGAAGGCACAATATTTGGAGGTGTCACGTGTGTACCTTGATTTTTCATTGAGCGGACGAGGATTGGGTAAATTCACCAATTGCATGATTTCAGTGATGGGTTTGGTGAGGGGAATGAAACCCTTGGATTTTTTAGTGCCCCGAGTTCTGTTCTTTCCCCTGTAGCCATTTCCATTGGACGTTTGGTTGGTGCCGGTCATTTCCGCCTCTGGCTTATCAGATCTTTTCTTACTTTTCTCCTCAGCCATAGCAATGGCGTATGCCACATTATACAGGTCAGATTTTGACTTCGGCTCCCTGGCAGAAAGCTCATAGATCAGCTGTCCGGACCTTAATCCGGAGTTGAAGCAAACAATCACCTCCCTGTCAGTCAGGCTTTCCTCTACTTGGTCCGCCATTGCTCTGAATCTGTTATAATAACTGAGAGTGGGCTCATTCTTTTCTTGCTCGATGTTAGCAAGGTCAGTCAACCTCTTCTTTCTCTTTCCGGCAGTGGCAAAATGGTCTAGGAACTTCCTCCTCATGGTTTTCCAGCCGTCGATGCTTCCCTTTTTCAGTTCACAGAACCAGGACAAAGCTGTTCCGGAGAACGTGCTAGCGAAATCTTTGCAGAGGATGTCATCTGCATTGGTGAGGAGGGCCATAGTGGATTCAAAGCTTTGAACATGGTCCCTTGCATCAGTGATTCCCGCGTACTTATCAAAGCTGGGAATTTTAAGAGCGCGGTTAGGAGGGAGATCATTAATTTCCTGAGAAAAAGGTCGGCTGGCACTGGTATCGTCTTCTTCCATCTCTTTCTTTCCCATCTCCATCTCGTCAAGCCTCTTTTTAAAGAGGAGCAGTTCTCTAGCATCAATCCCAGAGCTGAAGTGGGAGCTTCGATGGGACCTTTCTCCCCTTCTGTGACCATTCACCCTACTTTCTTCGGGATCCTGGCGATTTTCTCCATGTCCAGATGTTCTCTCCCTCCTAGGCTCCCTTTCAGGGTGAGGAGGGGTTCTGCGCCGAGGAGGGCTCCTTGGCTGAAGAAGACTCCTATGACGAGGAGGACTTCTCGATCGAATAGGAGTGTTATGGTGAGGAGGGTTTCTATGCCGATGAGGGGTAAAACGTCTTGCCTGACTGAGCCTTGCTCGTAAGTCACCAGAGTTCACCTCCTCCTCCCTATGATTGTTCAAGTGACTTCACAAATCTATCGCGTTCCTCTCGTTTCCATGCCCATTTGAATTTCGACGAGGAGGAAATTCTTGGGGGTTTTGCTTAGCTCGGACAGCAATGTCATGCTGAGGGGGATTTTGGCCACGGGGAAGATTCCCCTGACTACCAAGCCTGTCACCTTGACTTTCCCCTCCATTAATTCAGCAATAGATTGTTCAGGATCTAACTGCAATAGTGCATTCTGAGTTTCGTAAATGCGTTGCAAGGTTTCTATCTGTTGATGCAGGAGAGTTCTACAATCAATTTGCTAGGTAGAGGTCACAGTTGCTCCCTTCTCGGCATTCCTCGTCGTCTGGCTACCATGTCTTCTTCCTCGCTTATGACGAGGAGGGTTTGCAACGATCACCTCAGTTGCTGGCTGTCCCCTAGGACGAAGAGTCATCCCTAGGGGCGGCAGCCCATCTATCAATGGTGGTGGGGGAGGCAATTCCCCATTGGCGAAAGGAAGACCAGTCCTTGGATTGATAGGAATGTCTTCAAATTTCAGAAGTCTTACTAGCAGTGTGTCCTTCTTCCATTAGGATTAGGGCAGAAATTTCAATCGACTGGAATTTTGAGGCGGACATATTTTTTTCCGACCAACAGATGTTTCAGGCAAGAAGATTTTTCCGGTAGAACAGAATTTTTCGGCCAAAACAGGTTTCTGCAAGCTATTCAATGGGTGTTTTCGAATCGTTACCCGGCAATGGAACCAAACTGATGATGCCTAAAACGTTCGGATCAGCCCAAATCCAGCAACATGTTGTATCCTAGCGATTAAATAGCCTGAAAATGATGAACAAACACGTAAACTTAGCCGGGGCTTCACCGGCGAAGGCCCTCCGGCGTGAGAGTAAGTATTTGTTTGTGAGATAGAGAAATCAATTGACAAGAGTTTAGAGTCAAAAGATAACGTACCAAAATATGTGAATTATGACTTATATTTATAGGTATTGCATTGTATAATCCATGTTGGATAGAAATGCTTGTAGATAAGATATTACTCCAAGTAGGAATATAATTGTTGAATCCTTGTTGGACCTGAATTTGTGTGAGATATGATTATAATCCTATGAGGATTATAACTGTTCACAGTCCCAATTTGAGTAGGATTGAATAAACTATAATCTGCACGTGCGCCGGTGAGCGGCTTCCTCGGCTTATAGGGCCTGATCGGCTTAGATCATAACTGAGGAAGAGAGAAATAATAATGGGGAAGGCCATTTATGATGTTTAACTGATGACCGAGGAGGGGCTCCTCGTCGTCAAGGGGAGCCTTGCTCGGCCTTGGAGGGAGGCCTTCCTCGGCATTGACGGTAGTGCTTCGTCGGTATTCTTGTTATTGGGCCTTGGTCATTATACGCCTGCTATGTCGAGTTCGACATAGGGGAATGATGAAGAGGTTGTATGAGCAAAGGTAGGGTAGGGGTCATTCCCTTTTTTTTCACTACTCTCTCTCACACACACACACACATGCACGCACAGAAGCGCCTAGGAGATAAATCCTAGGGAGAGAAAGCCTTCCCTCTAACTTCTGAGGGGATCGAACCCATGACCTCTAGGATGGAAGCCATGAGCTCTAGCCAGCAGGCCAAATCCCCATGTGCGGGGTCATTCCCTTTGTCATTGTTAAGACTTGTATGGATTATGTTTTTTGGTCCAATTCTTTGGATCTTGCCCGGCCATGAATCCACGTTCGTATCTCGATTTATACCATTCATTTCTATACTAATTTTTTTTTTGTATTACACTTTTTATATTTACAACACAACAATTATCCCTCTTTAACACTTTTTCTAGTTTCTAAATTTGCAGCCAAAAATTCAAAATTACCAAAAATATTATCCTATCCTATTTTAAAAAGATGAAAAATATAATATTCAGGCGTAAAAATCAGATCCTATCAATAAGTTCAGGGCCGGCTCAAGGGGGGGTCAGTGAGGGCAACCGCCCGGGACCCTTAGTGGTAAGGGGCCCATTCTTAAATAGGCTATAGTATATATGGTATGTATATATTTTTTTATAACTATAATAAATATTTATTTGTTTGCTAATTACACATAATTTGGGAAAATAATTGTTTGTAAGTCTGTTAGTATTCTGCGTAGGTCTCTTAATTTTTTTCCCTTGTATTTTGCACACAAATCTGCTAAATCTATCATAATTAATCAAGCCCTTCAATATTCATCAGATCTCCTCCTCCCACCGTCTCTTAATTTCTTCCTTAGAATGCTCTTACGGCCGGCCCTGCTCCTAGTCCTGGATCCCTCTTTTCGACTGTGAACAGTGAATCAATTCGGCTTTCTTTCAGCACTTCCCTCTTTCGCCGAAGGGTTAAATTAACTGGTAATGTAAAAAAAAAATTAGAGTTTGCCTTTTTGTTTCTTTACTCTGGATTTTGCTTATTTAAAAAAAAATTCCATGTATTTTTTGTCTAATTATTTATTTATCATGTTCTGAAGGATCATGAATTAAGTTTGATTGTTCTACTTACTACCCAATTTCATCATTCGTCACAAGACTTCATCTTACAAAAATTCAGGTGTTGATGTTCTTTTTGTATTACAATTGTGTTTAATTTTATTTGATAATGTCTCAAAAAAAACAGTCATCTGACTGTGAGAAAAGAAAAAAAAAAGTTGTTGAGCAATTTAATGCTTCACAAAAGGGGGCTATTGATAATTTTTTTTTTAAAAGAGACTCAGGTCATAAAAATTCTAATGGATTGGGTATTAGTAACATTGAACAACCTGAAATTTTAGATGAAGAAAATAATTCTGATGAATTGGGTGTGGGTAATGATCTTGAGCAACATAATGAAAATCTAGGTGAAAACAATCATATTCATGAGGACGTGACTAATTTAAATGAGTGTGATATACCTCATGTGTCCAACATAGAAAATGCAGAAATTGATGATTCTCAAAACCTTACATTAGATATTTTTGATCCGATAAATTGGGATAATATTGACAATAAGGCGAGAGATATTTTAGTTGAAAAGGTCTCATACGAGTTTTGCATAAAGAGTATCCATTGGATAATAATTCAAGACATTTTCCGATTCTTATTATTCTATAAATTTGAGCAATGGAGAGATTTATGATAGAAAATGGTTGGCTTACTCTAAACATGTGGATAGAGTGTATTGTTTTTGTTGTAAGTTGTTTAAGTCTACTAATAAACCAAATGCATTAGCAAATGAGGGATTTCAAAATTGAAAGCATCTTGGGATAAAAATATTCGATTAATTAGTGGTCTCTTCATCTGATTTTGCTCGAAGCCTACAAAAGTATAGAAACGGTCCTGAGTAAGTTCCACGCGCGTAGAGCGAGCATAGCAGCCTACTTCCTTTGCAAAAAACAAAATAAAGTGGGCATTATCCATGTGTGTTTGAACATAGCTTGCACTAAGTCAACGTAGGCGGCTTTCTGTACGTCACACACCGACGAGTTGCTATATCAGACAGCAGGTCCCACTATTATCAGTCAGCCAAAAAATTCAATGCAATTATTGAAATTATATTTTCTCCCGCAATTCGGAATTTATGTGGTTTTAATGATTTTCACCAAAATCATCTTTATTAAAAATACTCCCTCCGTCGCGAGAATTGTTTCACCATTTTAGTTCGACACACAAATAAATTAAGGAAATTCGTAAGTACTTCCTTCGTTCCTCTACAAATTGCACACTTTTCTCATTGGGCGTCCCATTACGAATGACACACTTTCTAAAATGGCAAAAAAAATTTACTATTCCCTCCACTCATTCTCTCTCCTACATTATTTTAATACTCACAAGACCATTATAATTTACTATTCCCTCCACTTATTATCTCTCCTATTTTACTTTTACACTCACAATATTTTTAATATTATTTTTTTCCTTTATCCACGCACAATTTAAGTAAGTGTGCAATTTCAGCCGGAACGGAGGGAGCAGAGAAAATGTTGTGAATATAATAGTAAAATAGGAGAGAAATGAGTAGAGGAAATAGTATATTTGAAAAATATTGTGAGTGTAATAGTAAAATAGGAGAGAGAATGAGTGGATGGAATAGTAAAAATTCTTTGTCATTTTAGGAAATGTGAAGCTTCTAACGGGACGCTATTTTAAAAAATTGGTGAAGCTTTTATTGAGACGGAGGGAGTATATAATATTATTACTTCCTCCGTTACAAAATACTTGTTATTCTATTCTAGATTTTTTCATACCGATAAAAACTTACAATTAACGCATACTCCCTCCGTCCCATGATAATACGCGGGGTCTTAGCCTGAAGGTTAGAGTTCATGGCTTTCAACCTGGAGGTCATGGGTTCGATTCCCCCACCAGTGGTTAGAGGGAATGACATTGCCCTCCCTAGCATAGCTAGACGCCTCTGTGAAGTGCATCAAGGGGGGAGCGGTGAAATGTGTTGATCCCCTTCTAAAAAAAAAAAAAAAAAAAAAAAAAAAAAATTGCTTGGCACGAGCCCACGGGAATTTGGCCTGCTGACTAGAGCTCATGTCTTCCAACCTGGAGGTCATGAGTTCGATCTCCTCAGAAGTTAGAGGGAAGACTTTCTCTCCCTAGAATTTATCTCCTAGGCGCTTCTGTGCGTGCATGTGTGTGTAGGCATGGGCAACCGGTTCCCGGTTCCGGTTTCGGTTCCGAACCGCCGGTTCGATTCGGAAAGAGCAAGACGGAACCGCCAAAATCCGGTTCCCGGTTAGGTTCCTTGATGCCGGTTCCGGTTCCACGGTTTCCCGGTTCTTTTTTGTCCCTTTTTTTTTTTTTTTTTTTTTTTTTTGAAAACCGTGGGTGGCCGCCCAAGAGTGGTGGGCGACCGCCCATATCCAAATTCAAGCAATCTTCAATCTTCGATTTGAAACGAATGTTGCTTCGTAGGTTTCACTAGATATTTTCCCTACATAAAGAATAAAACTCGGTGACAAATTTAGACACGAAGAAGAAGATGAAAAGAGCTTTTATCCATCTAGGATTTTTGCCCTTAGTGATAAATATTGAAGGTTTAGCAATAGCCAAACAGGTTCTAGTCTGTGGTCACCACTAATAGAAGAAGAGTTCACACCGTTTAACATTTCACCCTAAAAGTCAGAATCACTGAAAATCATGGCAAAAATATAAAAGATTAAAAGAATTTATAAAGATATAAACCTCATATATTCTTTTGAACTCCTTGTATGCCATGCTGATCTTTATACAAGAAAGAGCAATTTTCCTACGAATAGCGAGTTGGAAGAAATTTGCTTCGGATCCCACCGCAAAAACACGTAAAAGCTTGAAAAAACGGGCAAAATTCGAATTTTTGAATTTTCGTAAGAACCGCCGGTTCTCCTGCTCGAACCGCCGGCTCGGTTCCCGGTTCGGTTCCAAAACCGCCGGTTCACGGTTTTTTAAAATGAGGAACCGGGATTGAACCGTGAACCAGACGGTTTCGGTTCTCACCGGTTCCGGTTCTCGCTGGTTCCGGTTCTTCCGGTTCCGGTTCCGGTTCGGTTCTCCGGTTCCGCCCGGTTCCGGTTCCGGTTTGCCCATGTCTATGTGTGTGTGTGTGAGTAGTGGAAATTAAAAAAACTTGCTTGGCACGAGAATTAAGGTAAAAAGTGAAAAAGGTGATGTGTTGTGAGTGTATATAGTTGGGTAGGAGAGAGAAAGTGGAGTAAGTGGGTAATTGATGTTAGTAGAGACAAGTGGGTTTCATTTTCATTTTGGGATATTACAGATTATTGTGGGATGATTAAAGGTGTCTTTTTGCGTATTATCATGATACGGAGGGAGTATTCAATTGACTAAATTACGCTTGAATTTTAAGTAACTGTATAATTAAATGATTTTAGTAGTACTTTTCTAACCATAAATAAGAATATTACTTGATAAACAATGGTACAAATTTTTAGCTAATAATAAAATTATAAGTATTTTGGAACAGTATTATACAACTATAAATATTTTTAAAATGGATGGAGTATTTTACTAAAATAATACTTCATCCGTCCCAATAAAAGCTTCACTAATTACTCAAAAGGGCGTCCCATTAGAAGTTTCACATTTCCTTTTTTTGGCAAAGAATTTTTACTATTTCCTCCACTCATTCTCTCTCCTACATTATTTTAATACTCATAACACTATTATAATTTACTATTTCCTCCACTAATTCTCTCTCCTATTTTCAAATTACACTCACAACATTTTTTTTTCCCTTTCATTTCCATAATTTGCGTGCCCACCCCAAAAGGTGAAACACTTATTGGTACGGAGGGAGTATAATTAATTTAATGTAACAAATATAGACGTAAGATTAGAATCTAATATTTTAGCTTAAAACTGATACTTTCTTCATTCAGGAATGATATTTTTATATATTTTTTAATTTTATTACTAATGACTATCGAGAAACAATTTTATATTAATTTAATTATTCTAATATAAATTAAAAAAATATATATATATTTATAGTACATTAATAACAAGATATAATTTTTATCAAATAATTGAATTAATTTAAAAAATGTGTTCAAAATTCACTCCTATTAACATTAAAAGAAAGGGAACATCATGTTTTAGATGGAAGGAACATTTTAAACCAAAAGAAATTTAGTTTTCCATTAAAAAAAGGGGATTGTTATTTATTCCCGCACAATTATTTAATACCTTTATATTACTGAGTTTATCTATAAAAATTAAGACTATATCACCATTATTACTATTCTACCCTTTTAAACCCCTCAATAAATACTCACATAAACTATCAAAATACACCAACACCCACCCACGTACACGTACAAACACAGACAATACATGATTTTTACAATTTGTTCGGCAGATACCTGCCAAACATGTTGTCCATGTTCGGTAGATACGTTTCAAACAATTTGCATATGTTCGGCAGATACCTGCCAAACATCTTTTCAGGCTCGGCAGATACCAGCTAAACATGTTGCACAAGTTCATTTGATTCATACCGAACATTTTGTTCATGTTCGACCATCATTGACCAAACATGTTAGTCATGTTCGGTCATATGTGGCCAAACATTTCTTAATATGGTGGTTACTGTTGAACGAACATAATGAGCAGCTAGTTCACACAAACACAAACGTTCAAATAACAATTAATCCAAATAAATCAAAATATCAAATTAATCAAATACATAAATCTAAAACTAACATTCAAATAACATATAACCAACGACATAGTAACAAAATAATACTGAATATTGTTTGTACAATAACGTTCAAAATTACATGATTTTCTACAAGCCTCCGGCTATAGTATTGTAGCCATCCTGCTGCACATAAATAACGATTTAAATGTCATTTATAGGCTACAAGTGGTAATGGGCATCCTTCCTTCAAATGAACCTACATGATATCAACGCTCCAATAATGAATCCAAATAAACATATAAATATACAACCAATCCTGAAACATAATATTAAGAATTGATGGTACCTGAATGTAGTGATTTCCGTTGACATACCCGATACAAATAATCTTTGGGTTATTGGGTATTGGTGTTCTCAGAGGAAGAAATGTGTATGATATGTTGTTGATTAAACATACAAGAGCAACGTTGAATGCAAATGCAACCAAGTAACCCATAACTAGCATGTCACCTTCTAGTGCAGGAGTCTTGTAACAATTGAGAATTTGTTTCACTTCCTCGACACGACCATGTTCTATGAATATGAGACTATATAATTCATCACGAGCATATAACTCTTGCCATAATAGTGATCGAACCATATGCCATTCATATCCAAGTCCAAGTAACCCCGCGATATAACGAAAACCTCAATGATCATCACCTATCACGTCTATCGTACGTTTTCTCAATATGACAACACATGTAATGCTGAAATTGATCAATGATAATTGATGACTTCTCAAGTCTCGTTTTTCGACGTACATACTATACAAAAATTTAGAACAAGACAATATATAATTACTTTAAATAAATAGACGTTGAGATATTTTGATGATTAAACTGAACAATAAAAATAAGCAAGATAATTACAGGTAACTTGGCCTTTGATGTGAACATCAGAGAGCTATGATTAGCATCAACATCTAATGCAATTGGTTCGACCCGTGAGCAACTATCGAGAATGGCCTCCACATACTCAAAGTAGTTGAGATCACATTTTGTTGATTTGGCAAGGTCGAGTTATCATGGGTGGCGTGGTGTGTTTATCATGGTTCGTTGGGAATTCACGTGTAAAGAGTCAACTATGATACCATAATATAATAAAGGATAGTTAGACTAAATTAATTCATATATGAGATAGATATAGAAAGAATTTATATTAATAACTCAATTTTATTAATAATAATAGATAAATATATATACAAGAGAAAAAGTGTTTCCCAAGTTATTGTAGATATATTAAATAAGAAAATTATAAAATCTCTATATATATAAAAGGAAGATTGTGGTAAATGTTGCAACAAATGAGGGCAAAATGGTCATTAAATTGGAGAAGACTGATTATCTAAGTACGTTGGCATGTAATCCATTTGTCAATTTTTTATTGAAAAATTTGACACGTACGCGACCCTTGCCCCATTTTGTTGCATCTCTCTTCGGTCACAACAATTTGAAATTCAAATGAATTTCCCTTTCTTCTTCAGCTCTTGCAGCTTTAAGCTCAGTCGTCCTCCGCCTCCTCCGTCTGCCGGAGTCTCTCGCTGATCCCATGGTACGTATCGTGACCCTAGAATGTCATCAATTTACCAACCCAAATACTGTATAAACATATAATCCCAACTTCATATAAACCCTATAATCGATGTGTAAACTTAATTCCAATTTCATATAAATCCTAAAATTGAATTGTTGATCTGTATAATTTTCACAGGCGCTGAAGAAGGAGAAAGCTCTTCTACCATCTATCAAGCTCCCAAAGCCTGGCAGTGGCAAGCAGAATAAGAAGTTCATACCTCTTCGCCCTTTCTTACATGCAATTATATATATATGGGTGAAAATTGAATTTATATTAAATGTTTGTTAAAATGAAAAAGTGAAGCAAGGAAAAGCAAAAGGATAAGGTTAACAGCATGGTGTCGATTGACTAGGGTACCTATGACAAGCTTGTCTCTGAGGCACCCAAGTTCAAGCTCATCACTCCTTTTATTTTTTCTAATCGTCTGAGGGTATTATAATTTTCTTATTTTCGTACACATTTGTCTAAGTTATTTTACTCAATGATTTTCAATGTTGTATTATCGACTGTATATGTTGTAGGGATTGAACGGAGACGAAGATTGTTCAAAGCATCGATGTCCAAAATTTCTCCAGTTTTGCCAATTCGATTCTCCTTCTCAAGGTACTCTTTCTTTTTCCCCTCAAATCCATTTTCCTTTCGCTATTTAAGTACAGAAATGTTGTTTATTTTGGTTGTTGAATGTTCTGGTTGTATTGGTATAATAGTGGATGTTGGCGAAACTCTCAGAATATACAGAAGATTCATAACTTTACAATTGGTTCTTTGCAAGTGACACTACCTGTCCAAGTTGTTATAAGTTCTCCAGCCAAATGGATGTTTCATTTACAATCAATAACAGATCTTTAGACATTCTTTCAAGTCTTGGACCAATCCATCTTCCTTCTCTTTCTCAATTTATAGATGTATCTTATGATATTTTGAAAATAATGCACTCTTTTTTATAGCTAAAAAATCTTGCACTTTTCCATTCTACAATTTAACCTTCTAGAAATTGGCTAAACCTTGCTCAAGTTTTTATTTTTTATCAAAATGGACTTTTGTGAACGAAATTTTGATGAATTCGCCGGAGACTGGGGATAATGCTGGAGTACTTGAACCTGGGATTGTACTAGGTGTGATGTGTTATTTGTTGTCTAAATTTCGAGACAAAATGACAAAAAGAAGTTTAAAGAAGTCTTTGTTTGGTCTAACTATTAAATAGTCTACAATCTAGGTGATTTCGCACTATTTTCAGTTTATCTATTATCGTAGTTGGGATTACCCAACTTTATGTATTGTCCCTGGGGACTTTTGGTAAAATATTATAATATGAGTGAAGTATTTAGGTAATAAAAAGTAATACTGAAATGCACACTTAATTTAGATATTTTTCATAAATGTTTACTGATTGTTTTCATTGACATGTTCAAAAGAAATGAATACAACAAACTCTTTAATTTTGACTCCACACAGTAACATTGAAATGAAAATCATGAAAAAGTATAAATCATAATTACGGAAATTGGTTTGAATGCCATTATGGGTTTGAATGATAATTCCATCACTCGAATAAAAATAATCTCTATCTATATTAAAGGAAGATGGTCGTAAATCTTGCAGCAAACAAGGGTAAATTTTCATCAAACATAATAGCTTTTTTTAAGCAATTAAACATGATACCTTAGACCCCAAGAATTTTACATTAAAAGTGGTGTAGTCAGTTCAGTGTGTAATTTAATTGGGTATGAAAGTTGTGCACATTCCACGAGGAGATTTTTGATTTGAATGAAGCTGGCTCCCTTCTCTTATCTTCTCCTCACCTCTTTTTGCTCTTTTACAACAGATCACACACAGAGGCGCACACGCGTTCACACACATATAAAATCTAAAACACAAACACGAACACAAATTCATACACATTAAAATACAGACAAGATGAAGTTGTTAATCCTCTATTTTATGTTCTCTTAAACGGGTTGCTTGAGATTAATAAAAGGGAGGAGAGGATGTTCCGTGGAATCATGGATTGCGTTGTCAAAACCATTAAAGCTTCAAGGTAACTTCTCTCTAATTCTAATTAGCATATGTGTAATTGATTTTGCAACTTCTTAATCCGATTTCTTCTCCCCTATATGGACATGAAAATCCAAAAAAGAGAGACATCATAACAAGTAGTTATCGTTACCACTGCGAGTACGAGAACGGCTGCCTCTATGCCGGCGACAGCAACATACTCCGAATCTCTAAGAGTCAATTTCTCTTCTTCAATTTCTTCTATTGTATTTTTTTTAATTAACGGTGGAGTAAAGAAGGAGAGGGAAAGACTTAGAAAATATTATTTCTTAAATTATATCTATAATTAAAAATATTATTTATAAAATAGCAAGTGGATATAGGTAAATATATGTTTGTTGTGAATGATCCATCATTCCAGATATCTCTATATATATAAAAGGAAGACAATGGTAAATGTTGCAACAAATGAGGGCCAAATAGTCATTAAATTAAAGAAGATTGATTATCTAAGTATGTTGGCATGTAATCCATTTGTCAATTTTTTTATTGAATAATTTGACACGTACGCGACCCTTGCCCCATTTTGTTGCATCTCTCTTCAGTCACAACAATTTGAAATTCAAATGAATTTCCCTTTCTTCTTCAGCTCTTGCAGCTTCAAGCTCAGCCATCCTCCGCCTCCTCCGTCTCCCGGAGTCTCTCGCTGATCCCATGGTACGCATCGTGACCCTAGAATGTCATCAATTTACCAACCCAAATACTGTATAAACATATAATCCCAACTTCATATAAACCCTAAAATCGATATGTAAACTTAATTCCAATCTACAGTATAAATCACACTAGTGGGTGAACAGTACTATGAACAGTACCAAATGCCAAATTTCCCATTTTGCCCCCACTAAGTTGTTCCTTTCCCATTTTGCCCTTTAAAAAAAATAATTTTTTTTTAAATTAAAAAAAAACACGTGTCCTCGGACACGGGCTTTTACTAGTTTCATATAAATCATAAAATTGAATTGTTGATCTGTATAATTTTCACAGGCGCCGAAGAAGGATAAAGCTCCTCTACCGTCTATCAAGCTCCCAAAGCCTGGCGGTGGCAAGCAGAAGAAGAAGTTCATACCTCCTCGCCCTTTCTAACATGCAATTATATATATGGGTGAAAGTTGAGTTGATGTTAAATGTTTGTTAAAATGCAGAAGTGAAGCAAGGAAAAGCAAAAGTATAAGGTTAACAACATGGTGTCGATTGACTAGGGTACCTATGACAAGCTTCTCTCTGAGGCACCCAAGTTCAAGCTCATCACTCCTTTTATTTTTTCTAATCGTCTGAGGGTATTATAAGTTTCTTCTTTTCGTACACATTTTTCTAAGTTATTTTACTTTATGATTTTCAATCGTTGTATTATCGACTGTATATATTGTAGGGATTGAACGAAGATGAAGATTGTTCAAAGCATCGATGTCCAGAATTTCTTCGATTTTGCCAATTTGATTCTCCTTCCCAATGTACTCTTTCTTTTTTCCCATCAAGTCCATTTTCCTTTTGCTATTTAAGTACAAAAATGTTGTTTATTTTGATTGTTGAATGTTCTGGTTGTATTGGTATAAGAGTGGATGTTGGCGAAACTCTCAGAATATACAGAAGATTCATAACTTTGCAATTGGGTCTTTGCAAGTGACACTACCTGTCCAAGTTGTTATAAGTTCTCCGGCCAAAGGGACGTTTCATTTACAATCAATAACAAATCTTCAGACATTCTTTTAAGTCTTGGACCATTCCAACTTCCTTCTCTTTCTCAATTTATTGATGTATCTTTTGATATTTTGAAAATAATGCACTCTTTTTTATAGCTAAAAAATATTGCACTTTTCCATTCTACAATTTAACCTTCTGGAAATTGGCTAAACCTAGCTCAAGTTTTTGTTTTTATCAAAATGGACTTTTGTGAACGAAATTTTGATGAATTCGTCGGAGATTGGGGATATTGCTGGAGTACTTGAACCTAGGATTGTACTAGGTGTGATGTGTTATTTGTTGTCTAAATTTCGAGATAAAATGACAAAAAGAAGCTTAAAGAAGTCTTTGTTTGGTCTAAATATTAAATAGTCTACAATCTAGCTGATTTCGCACTATTTTCAGTTTATCTATTGTCGTAGTTGGGAATACCCAACTTTATGTATTGTCCCTAGGGACTTTTGGTAAACTATTATAATATCAGTGAAGTGATTAGGTAATAAAAAGTAATGCTGAAATGCACACTTAATTTAAATATTTTTCATAAATGTTTGCTCATTGTTTTCATTGACATGTTCGAAAGAAATGAATACAACAAACTCTTTAATTTTGACTCCATAGAGTAACATTGAAATGAAAATCATGAAAAAGTATAAATCATAATTACGGAAATTGGTTTGAATGCCATTATGTGTTTGAATGATAATTCCATCACTCGAATAAAAATAATCAATATTAAAGGAAGGTAGTCTTAAATCTTGCAGCAAACAAGGGTAAATTGTCATCAAACATAATAGCTTTTTTTAAGCAATTAAACATGATACCTTAGAACCCAAGAATTTTACATTAAAAATGATGTAGTTAGTTCATTGTGTAATTTAATTGGGTATGAAAGTTATGCACATTCCACGAGGAGATTTTTGAATTGAAGGAAGCTGGCTCCCTTCTCTTATCTTCTCCTCACCTCTTTTTGCTCATTTACAACAGATCACACACAGAGGCGCACACATGTTCACAGACACATAAAAGCTAAAACACAAACACAAAGTCATACACATTAAAATGCAGACAAGATGATGTTGTTAATCCTTTATTTTATGTTCTCTTAAACAGGTTGTTTGAGATTAAGAAACAGGAGGAGAGGATGTTCAGTGGAATCATGGATTGCGTTGTCAAAATCATTAAAGCTTCAAGGTAACTTCTCTCTAAATCTAATTAGCATATGTGTAATTGATTTTGCAACTTCTTAGTCCGATTTCTTCTCCCCTACACGCACATGCAAATACAAAAAAGAGAGATAGCATAACTAGAGTACGAGAACGGCTGCCTCTATGTCGGCGACAGCAACATACTCCGAATCTCTAAGAGCCGATTTCTCTTCTTCAAGTTCTTCTATTGTATTTTTTTTTAATTAACGGTGGAGTAAAGAAGGAGAGGAAAAGATTTAGAAAATATTATTTCTTAAATTATATCTATAATTAAAAATATTATTGATAAAATAGCAAGTGGATATAGGTAAATATATGTTTGTTGAAGGATAGTCACAAATTTTGTTGAAATTAGAAGTTTTCATAGGGAATTTGTTTCTTTTTAGTATTATTGAGTTTAATTTTGAATAATAAAGAAACTGAATGGTTGTAGTGCGGACAAATATGTCAGCATACGTTTCATGCTTGTTTGAGTAATAGCAATGAGATTACCCAATATCATGCTAAGAAGAGCTAGGATTTTCAGAAGAAGATGCCATTCGTGTGATGAGAAATAAAAAGGAATATCAAAAATTCGAGATCTTTATAAAAAGTAAAAAATAGGGGTTTTTAAAGATGTGTTTCACAATGTATAAAAATATTTCTCTCATGTAGTCATTTTATTTTATTTCCGTATTTGTATTTTTAAGCATCAATAACTCCCCGTGCATCGCACGGATGTAATACTAGATTTATTTTAGTGACATTCAATCTGATATTTGTACTGACATTATAGTTTTCAAATAATTGTTTTACAATGTATACAAATATCTTTATTTCTTTTTTTATTTGTTTCGATTTCGATCAGTTATGCGTTAGTAACTGTTCGGACATCGCACGTGAGTAATACTAGTAGTAATTATATTTGAAAAGTAGTTAATACAAGAAGAATTTTTAATAATAAAATAATAATAAAATATGTATAATTGCATTGCATTTCTCCGATTATAAGTACAACAACTAAGAAGCTTCTACGGAGTATTATTTACTCCCTTCGTCCCATCCCATGGTAATATATAAATTTTCTTTTTTGTGCGTCCCACAATAATATATATTTTTCTAAAATGGAAAGGAATCTTTACTATTCCCTCCACTCATTCTCTCTCCTACATTATTTTAATACTCAAATCACCATTATAATTTACTATTCTCTCCACTCATTCTCTCTCCTATTTTATTTTCACACTCACAACACTTTCAATATAATATTTTCTCCTTAATTTCCGTACAATAATGATCAAAAGTCTATAAAAACATGGGATAGAAAGAGTACTTTCTTAATTTTTTAGGAGGAAAATAGAAACATGAAATTCATCAATAAACTAATGAATGATAGTAAGACATTAAGACAACAGTTGCAACCAACTGATTATTAAACTCCATTTGACAATCATCTCTGTCCAACCAATTGTGAACGAAACGAAACTCCCACCTTCCTTCTTCACTCTTAACAAGTCTTCTCCCATTCCCGTCAAGGCAAGGAGACCTTCAAAATCCACTTTTCCGACACCATGTCGCCGGCCAAATCTTCCCGGTCCTTCCTATATTCTCTCTTATACCTCCTCTCCCTTTTATCATTCGCCTACTCCGACGACCTTCAACTCCTGTTAAACATCAAAACCTCCCTCCAAAAATCAAACCCCAAATTATTCGAATCCTGGGATTCGAATATTTCCTTTTGCAGCTTCACTGGAATCACTTGTAATCAACAAGGTGCTGTCAAAGAAATTGAACTTTCCAATCAAAAGCTATCTGGAATCATTCCTTTTGATTCCATATGCCAAATTCAATCATTGGAAAAGCTTTCACTCGGCCAGAATTTGCTTTATGGACCCGTTACCGACGATCTCAACAACTGCGGTCGATTGACTTACTTGGATATCGGCAACAACCGATTCTCCGGCTCAATTCCGACTATTTCTTCGATGAACGGATTGATGTATCTCTACGCAAATCAGAGTGGGTTTTCTGGTCAATTTCCGTGGAAATCACTATCAAATATGTCGAATTTGGTTGTGTTGAGTATAGGAGACAACCTGTTTGATAAAACTCCGTTTCCGTTGGAGGTGTTAAAGCTCACGAAATTGGATTGGTTGTACATGGCTAATTGTAGCATTGAAGGTGAAATTCCATCCGGAATCGGAAACCTTACGGAGCTGTTAAATTTAGAATTATCGTCGAATTATCTCTCCGGCGAAATTCCTACCGAAATTTCGAAGCTGTCTAAGCTATGGCAACTTGAGCTTTACAGTAATGGATTGACCGGAAAACTTCCGGTTGGATTACGAAACTTGACCAATCTCCGAAACTTCGATGCTTCGGCTAATAACCTCGAAGGCGATCTTTCGGAGATAAGTTTTTTGAGTAAGTTGGTGACCTTACAACTGTTTGAAAATCAATTCTCCGGCGTGGTGCCTCCGGAGCTTGGAGAATTCAAGCAGCTTGTGAATTTATCTCTGTATACAAATAATCTCACCGGTCAGCTTCCTCAGAACCTCGGCTCGTGGTCGGACTTCAACTTCATTGACGTGTCGGAGAATTTCCTCACCGGAACGATTCCGCCTGACATGTGCAAGAATGGAAAGATGTTGGACCTTCTGGTGCTTCAAAATAGGCTCACCGGTGAAATTCCGACGAGCTATGCCAATTGTAAGACGCTGACTCGGTTTCGAGTTAGTAAGAACTTGCTCTCTGGTGTTGTTCCTGGTGGAATTTGGGGGCTACCGTCGGTTGATATAATCGATATTGAATCCAATGATTTGGAAGGTCCTATTACGCCTGATATCAAAAATGCAGTGTCTCTAGCACAAATTAAAGCCGCAAACAATCGATTATCAGGTGAATTGCCGGCAGAGATTTCCGGAGCTTCAAACTTGAATCTTATAGATTTGAGTCACAATCAGATTTCTGGTAAAATTCCGGTCACAATTGGGAAGTTGAGTCAACTGAGCAGCCTTTATTTGGATAACAACATGTTCTCAGGTGAAATCCCTGATTCCATACAGTCTTGTAAATCTCTCAGTTACGTAAACATGGCGGGAAATGCACTTTCCGGCCATATTCCCGTAGCTATTGGGCTGTTGCCAACTCTTTACTCATTGAATCTGTCGACAAATCAACTCCAAGGACAAATTCCGGTGAGCTTATCGTCTCAGAGGCTAAGCCTCTTAGACTTGTCACATAACAAACTGACTGGTCCAATCCCGGATTCCCTTTCCATTGATGCGTACAATGGTAGCTTTGCCGGTAATAATGAATTATGTAGTCAGAAGGTTAAGTATTTCCGGCGGTGTGCTCCTGAATCCGGTGTCTCTCCGGAGATCAGAACTCTCATTGCTGTCTTCTCAGTTGGATCAATCGCCATTTTCGGCCTGTTGGCATGCTTCTTCTACATAAAGAAGAATCAAAAGGATGATGGGGATCGTTCGTTGAGGGAAGATTCTTGGGACGTTAAATCTTTCCATGCATTGACCTTCTCAGAAGACGATATACTTGATTCAATTAAGCAAGAAAATGTAATTGGAAAAGGTGGCTCTGGAAACGTATATAGAATTAGCCTCAAGAACGGGTTAGAATTGGCAGTGAAACACATCTGGAATACAGATTCCGGTGGCCGGAATATGTCTAGGAGTAGCACTCCAATGCTTGGGAAACGTTCCAAGAATACCCTCAGGTCATCCGAATTTGAAGCAGAAGTAGAAACATTGAGCTCGATTCGACATATTAATGTGGTGAAATTGTATTGCAGTATAAGCAGTGAAGATTCGAGCTTGTTGGTGTACGAGTATTTGCCTAATGGAAGTTTATGGGAACGGTTGCATACTTGCAAGAAATTAGCCCTTGACTGGGACACAAGATACGAAATCGCTGTTGGAGCTGCAAAGGGGTTGGAGTATTTGCATCATGGGTGTGAAAGACCGGTGATTCATAGGGATGTTAAGTCTAGTAACATACTTTTGGATGAATTCTTGAAGCCAAGAATTGCTGATTTCGGGCTGGCAAAGATTGTGGAGGCAAATTCAAGCAAAGATTCGACTCAAGTAGTTGCTGGAACTCATGGTTACATTGCTCCTGGTATGCTTTTCATCAATGTTTTAGCTAAATATAGAGATTTTATGTGGTTATATATATGTTATTCTTATACTGAATTTGAATTTTGAAATTGCAGAATACGGGTATACTTGCAAAGTGGACGAGAAGAGTGATGTATATAGCTTTGGTGTTGTTTTAATGGAGCTTGTGACCGGAAAAAGGCCAATAGAGCCGGATTTTGGAGAGAATAAGGATATTGTGAATTGGATAAGTGGGATGTTGAAGAACAAAGGGAGTGTTTTAAGCTTGGTGGACTCGAGCATTGCTGAGCATTACAAGGAAGATACAATAAAGGTGTTGAAGATTGCCATTTTATGCACATCGAGGCTTCCAACGCTAAGGCCTACAATGAGAAGTGTGGTTCAAATGCTAGAGGAGGCGGAGCCATGTAAGCTTGTTGGTATTATAGTTAGCAAGGACGGTGATGTCAAGAAAGTCGAAAGGAAGGGCAGTGACAAAGTTTAATCCGCGCTATTGTAGTTTTGGGTGCCATGGAGATTTACAGATACATAATGTCATCTGTATGGGCTATAGGCTGAAGGCAGAGACCTTTGTAATATAACTGGGACGGAGGGAGTAGTATATATGTAGAAGTAGCAATAGTATAGGGCGTTATAAGGCGTTTGTCACTGTTGTTTTGTACAATGCCAATAATATTGTATCTGATTTGTATGCTTTGAATGGGAATATTATCCTTCATATCATTCAAACTTTCCAGTCCAGTCCATTGCATTTCTATTATTGAGTATGCTACGCCGAAGACAACTTGATCTTTCGAAACACATAACCGAGGATGAAAGTATGCGGTGACCGATTTCCATGGGATTTGCTATGTAGAACGCATTAAACGTGAGCTACGAACAATCTTATAAACTGAATTTTGACAAAGATGCATAAACCAGAGCGTAAACAAGGGTTAACCCTTGCCCCTAAGCAGCTTCGTCCTTAGATCATGAGTCTAAAAAACATGGTGTATTATGAAAAAGGGATTTAGTAACTTTTTTCAAAAATTCAACATTTATATCATTTTTTGAAATTTAGGCATTCATTATTTATGGCATATTTAACTGAACGGATTGTAATGGTCCATAATTCAATACAGCACACAATTCACATTCAGGACAGCCCAATCTAACTTAAGAGATACAATTGACGGGATGATGCGCTGGAGTGAGGGCTGGACTAAGGTTATTGGGTTCATGGTCTTAGTATTTCCTGTGGGCGATGATTTTTTTGGGGATGTGGGTCCATAATGCCAACCCCTCCTAAATATGTTTCACCATTTTTTTTCATTTTATGTAGTATATGAAATTGTAGATAATAGTAATTTATACTCCCTCCGTCTCATTTTTAAAGGATAAGTTTTTTTTTTTTTTCAAAAAGTTATCTCACCTAAAAGTTTAAAATTTTAAAATAAAAAGTTTTTTTTTTATTTCTTTATTTATGGGGTCCACATGTCATATTTACAACAATTATCACTGATAGGTATAAACCGAGTACGAATGTGGATCCGTGGCCGGGTAAAACCCAATGGATTGGACCCAAAATATAAATCCATACAAGTCTCAATTACGATAAAGAGAGTGGACCTTTCCTACCTTTGCTCGTCATGCCTCCCCGTTATTTCCCACTATGTCGACCTGATCATAGCAGAGCGAATAATGGCCAAGGCCCAACAAGACTACATGCCGACGAGGTACAAATCCCATATGTCGAGCAAGGCATCCAGCAAGACCGAACAAGTCCTCCTTTGAAGACGAGGAGCCCCTCCTCGGTCTCAATATAATACAAGGAAATGGGCTTCCCTATCTTTACTCTTCACTTCACCGGCGTCAACCCAAGCCGACCTGGCTACTTATGACGAGGAGCTCGCCTCAAAGGCGCACATGCAAATTGCTATTATCCAATCCTAATTAAATAAAGACTGTGAAAAGTTATAATTCTTCTAGGATTATAACCTTATCTCACATGTATTCCTATCCAACATGGATTCTATAATGCTATGCCTATATATAGAAGCCATAATTTACATTATTTGGGTAACACATCTTTTGACTCTAAACTCTTGTCAATTGATTTCTCTCTCTAAACACAAATACTTACTCTCACGCCATAGGCCCTTCGCCGGTGAATCCCCGGCTTAGTTTACGTGTTTCTTCTTCTTTTTCATGCTATTCAATCATACATGTGTAGGATGGTGGCCCATGTTCTGATGCCGACGCGTGCGCCTGGGTGGCCGAAGCAAGGGGTCTTGGTGGTAGCCTTGAGGCGGCCGCATGGCCTGGGCTGAGGCGGGTGCATCGTAGGCCGTAGGTTGGGCGTGGCTTGGAGAAATCCCAGGCGGGCACCTGGTCTTGCTTGAGGCGGGCGCCTCGCGGCATCAGGAAGGGTTTTGGGCTGACGGGTCTCTGTGTTATTTGGTCTTAGTGGGCTAGGGTTTGTAGCTATATATATATAGTTTGTAATCCTATGTAACTGGTACAAGACATAGCGCATATTAATAAATAAAGAGGCATCATAATTCATAACCCCAATTACATCTCTTTCTCTATCGATTTCTCAATTGTGTTCTTAGTTATTGTTTAATTGCTTCCGCTGCGATTGCACAACAACTGGTATCAGAGCACGGTTGCGATGGCTGGGGTTAATTCTATCACCGTGAAGTCCGATGTTCAGAAGTTTGATGGGCATGGAAACTTTGCGTTGTGGCAAAGGAGGGTGAAGGATTTTCTGGTTCAAGCAGGTTTTGGGAAAAGTTCTTCGGCATTCGACTAAACCCGATGATGTCGAAGAAGGACCATGGAAGGAGTTGCAAGAACGGGCTGTATCTTCAATACGGCAGTGCCTTGCGGACGAGGTGGTGTATCACGTGATCGATGAAGAATCACCGACGAAGGTTTGGGAGATTTTGGAGGCCAGGTATATGTCAAAATCTTTGTCGAACAAGCTGCATCTAAAGCAAAGGCTGTATGGGCTTAAGATGGTAGAGTGTTCGGACCTTGAATCTCACATCCACACGTTTAATCAAATACTCAACGATTTGGTTAGGGTGGAGGTGACGTTTGAGGAGGAGGACAAGGCGTTGATGCTATTGAATTCGTTGCCCTCTTCTTCAACATACGAAAACATTATTACTATGTTGACTTGGGGGAAGGATACTGTGGAATTGCAACCGGTCACAGAAGCTCTTCTAGCTTTTCAGAAACGGAAGAAGTCCGTTGATGAACCTACGGGTGAGGGGTTATTTGTGAAGGATAATCAGGAATGTGGGAGAGCCTAGATCCGGGATAATTCGCAGAGGCAGAATTCCCGTTCGCAGTCAAGGAAGAAGTATAAGGGGAATTGTTTCAAGTGTGGGCAGAAGGGGCACAAGAGGCAGAAATGTCCGGAGAAGGGGAACGGTAAAGGCAAAGAAGGATCTTCAAAGTAAGTTAATGTGGTTGAAGACTGCTCAGAGGATGTGGATGGAGATATGCTCACGACTTCATCAGCTGTGGAGCACCCGACATATGGCTGGATTCTGGATTCGGCATGTTCGTTTCATGTGACGGCGAATCGTGATTGGTTCGATACCTACAGGTCAGTTAATTCTGGTATAGTTACTATGGGTAATGGTGCTACTTGTAAAATTGTTGGCATAGGAACTATAAGAATTAAGATGTATGATGGTGTGGTTAGAACGTTATGTGATGTTAGACATGTACCGGAGGTTTCTAAAAATCTGATTTCATTGGGTACCTTGGATGCAAACGGTATGTCCTATAAAGCACAAGGTGGAGCATTGAAAGTAGTGAAGGGTGTTATGGTTGTGATGAAGGGTGAGAAGGGCTCCAAGAACATTTACAGGTTGCTAGAAAGCACAGTTGTAGGTGGAGTCACATCTGTTGAGTCTGAGGTTGATACTAATGCTCTTCTATGGCATATGAGGCTTGGTCACATGGGTGAAAGAGGAATGCGGGAACTTCATAAACGAAAGTTGTTGAAGGGTGTGAAGACTTGTAAACATGAATTTTGCAAGTATTGTGTTCTTGGAAAGCAGAACAAGGTGCAATTCAAGACGGGCAAGCATACAACAAAGAGCATTCTTGATTATGTTCATTCAGATGTTTGGGGGCCGGTTAGAACAGAATCTAGAGGTGGACATTATTACTTCGTGACTTTTATTGATGATTTTTCGAAGAAGGTTTGGGTTTACTTCATGAGGCACAAGTCAGAAACTTTTGAGAAGTTCAAAGTGTGGAAAGCTGAAGTGGAAAATCAAACGGGGCGGAAAATCAAGTGTTTGAGAAGTGATAATGGGACAGAGTACACAGATGGCGAGTTCAAGAAGTTCTGTCGAGAGCATGGAATCAAGAGGCACTACACGATACGCAAGACACCACAACAAAATGGTGTGGCTGAAAGGATGAATAGAACCATTGCGGAAAGGGCTAGGTGTATACAATTCAATGCGGGGTTGGCAAAGAAATTTTGGGCTGATGCGGTGAGTATGGCATGTTTCTTGATTAACAGATCACCTAGAGTCTCTTTGGATAACAGGTTTGCGGAGGAGGTATGGACAAGTAATGAAGTAGACTTCACCGACATTCGGGTGTTTGGGTGTCCATCCTATGTGCATATTCCTGGTGAAGAGCGGTCGAAGCTTGACCCAAAGTAAAACAGTGTGTCTTTCTCGGGTATGAAACAGGTGTGAAAGGATACAAGCTTTGAGATCCCAAGTCAAGCAAGGTGGTGATTAGTAGGGATGTAGTCTTTGATGAAAAGGCTATGTTGAAATGTACTCAAGATGATAAGAGAAGCTGCCAGAAAGCAAAGGGAGCGAGAAGCAAGTCATTGAAGTGGAGTTACATGAGGATGAAACTGATGCGGATCTCACTCTTCCGGATTCAGAGGTAACTACACAGGAAAATGAAGCGGCTAGTACTTCAGTTGGGAGACCTAAGAGAGTAATCAAGACACCGGTCAGGTAAGGGTTTGAAGACATGGCTTCGTATGTTATTGTTCTTAGTAGTGGAGACCCGAATACTTTTAAGGAGGCAATAAACAGTCCGGAAAAGGATAAGTGGGTAACTGCTATGACGGAGGAGATGGAGTCATTGTACAAGAACAATACATTGGATTTGGTGGAGCTTCCAAAAGGGAAGGGTGCTAATGGTTGCAAGTGGGTTTTCAAGCGCAAGGAAGCAGTATCAGAAAAAGAGGGGGAAAAGTTCAAGGTTCGACTGGTAGCAAAGGGGTACTCGCAGCAAGAAGGGGTGGATTATAATGAGATTTTTTCGCCTGTTGTGAGGCACACTTCTATTCGAATTGTGTTGGGTCCTGTAGCGCATTATGATTTGGTGTTGGAGCAGATGGATGTGAAAACTACGTTTCTACACGGTGAATTGGATGAGCAGATTTTCATGGAGCAACCACATGGGTTCACGGAGCCCGGGCAGGAGCGTTTGGTTTGTAAATTGAAGAAGTCACTTTATGGGCTGAAGCAGTCTCCAAGGCAGTGGTATACGAGGTTTGACTCCTACATGGTACGTATTGGCTATAAGAGTTGTGAGTATGATTGCTGCGTTTATGTGAGGAGCCTTGATGATGGTTCATTTATTTTTCTGTTACTGTATGTGGATGACATGCTTATCGCTGGTAGAAGCAAGAACGAGGTCAATCAGTTGAAGGCCTTATTGAGTAGAGAGTTTGACATGAAGGATTTGGGGGAAGCCAAGAAGATTCTTGGGATGGATATTCGCCGAGACAGGAAATCTAGGAGATTGTGGTTGTCTTAAGCCAGCTATGTGGAGAAGGTGTTGGAGAGGTTCAATATGCGGGATGCAAAACCTGTGAAGACACCGTTGGCGAGTCATTTTAGTTTATCTGCCTCAGATTCCCCGAGTTCGACTGAAGAAATTCAGAGTATGTCAAAGGATGTCTCATGTATGCTATGGTTTGCACTAGGTCAGATTTGGCGCAAGCTATTAGTGTGGTTAGCAAGTATATGGCGAATCCGGGTAAACAGCATTGGGAAGCAGTTAAGTGGATTCTTAGATACTTGAAGGACACTATGGATTATGGCATCATGTTTGGAGGTAAGAGTGAGGAGCTTTTGGTTGTGGGATATGTTGATTCAGACTATGCGGGTGACTTGGATCGAAGGAGGTCGACTACGGGATATGCATTTACTCTTGAAGGTGGTCCTATATGTTGGAGGTCAATGATTCAGCCCATCATTGCATTGTCTACAACGGAAGCGGAGTACATGGCAGCGGTTGAAGCTGCAAAGGAAGCCTTATGGCTTCGGGGTTTGGTCAACGAATTGGGCATTCAACAAGGTGGAGTGAAGTTGCTTTGTGACAGTCAAAGCGCGATATTTCTAGCGAAGAATCACCTTTATCATCAACGGACGAAACACATTGATGTTCGGTTTCACAAGATTCGGGAGTTGATTGATATGGGTGAGGTTGTGTTAGAGAAGGTTCACACTACGGAGAATGCTGCTGATATGTTGACAAAGCCGATTACTACTGACAAGTTCAACCATTGCTTGGATTTGTTACACATCTCTAGCTGTTAGAGATAGGGCTTTTCGGGCCGGTTCCTTGTATCTTCTGTTGGGTTGGGTGAACACTCGCCAAGGTAGAGATTGTAGGATGGTGGCTCATGTTCTGATGTCGAGGCGGGCGCCCCACCTGGGCCGAGGCGTGCGCCTGGGTGGCCGAAGCTAGGGGTCTTGGAGGTTGCCTTGAGGCGGCCGCATGGCCTGGGCTGAGGCGGGCGCATCGTGGGCCGTATGGTTGGGCGTGGCTTGGAACATCCCAGGCGGGCGCCTGGTCTTCCTTGAGGCGGGCGCCTCGCGGCGTCAGGAAGGGTTTTGGGCTGACGGGTCTCTGTGTTATTTGGTCTTAGTGGGCTAGGGTTTGTAGCTATATATATATAGTTTGTAATCCTATGTAACTGGTACAAAACATAGCACATATTAATATTAAAGAGGCAGCATAATTCATAACCCCAATTACATCTCTTTCTCTTTCGATTTCTCAATTATGTTCTTAGTTATTGTTTAATTGCTTCCGCTGCGATTGCACAACAGGGCTGATCCGAACGTTTTGGCATAATCAGTTTGGTTACATTGCTGGGAAACGATTCAAAATATCCATTGAATAGCTTGAAAAATTCTCGTTTCGCTCTCCTAATCATAATAGAAGACGGACATACTGCAAGTATTACTCCTGAACATGATACCGTTCTTGTGGACTCATGGCAACACAAGGACTGCTTTTCCTTTTCATAATTGGGAACTGCCTCCTGCACCATCGCTGATAGATGGACTGCCGCCTCTAGGAATCAATATGCGTTCTAGGGGGCAGCCGATAACTGACACGGCGCAGGCGAACCCTCCTCGTCGTCGGCATCGAGGAAGGCCTGCTGGCATCCAGACAACGAGGAATGCTGTCAAGGGAGGAACTGGGGTTTCCCCTACAGGTTGATCGCAGAACTCTACTGAATCAACAGATGAAAACTTTGCAACGCATTTATGAAATGCAAAATGCCTTGCTACAATTAGATCCTGAATATTCTCTGGCTGAATTCATAAGGCCTACGAAGACTGTAAATTCCCAGAGTCAGGTTGACAGGCGTAGTAGTCAGGGGAATAGAGAAAATCTTACTTGTGGCCAACATCCCCCTCACTATGTCATCTCTGGTAGATCCAGACAAAACCCCCACGATGTCCCTACTCGTCATAAGGCACCTGAACATGGTAAGACTAGAATCGAGGTAGACTTGAGAAGTCATTTGAACCACCCAAGGGAACATGAGGTTGATTCTGCTGAATTGAGAGTAAGGCTTAGTCAGGCAAGGCAAAAATCCCCTACTCGTCATAACCCCTCTCCTCGACACAGGAGCCCTCCTTGTCATAGGAGCCCTCTTAGGCCGAGGAGCCCTCCCCGTCATAGTACTCCTCCCTATTCAGAATTGGCACCTAGAAGGGACAGAACACCATCTGGGCATGGGGACAATCACCAGAAGAAAGAGGAACATAGTCGAGTGAACGATCACAAAAAATAAAGAAAGGACCCACCACAACTCTCATTTCAGTTTGGGGATCGATGCCAGAGATTTATTACTCTTGAAAAGAGATTAGATGAGATGGAAATGGGGAGAAAGGAGGTGGATGATGATGATACCAGTGCCACTCGTCCTTTCTCCCAACAAATTAATGATCTACCTCCCAATCCTGCTATTAAAATTTCAGGTTTTGAAAAATATGTGGGAATCACCGACGCACGGGACCATGTGCAACGTTTTGAATCCACCATGGCCCACCTCACCAAGTCAGATGACATTATTTGTAAGGCTTTCGCGAGTACCTTCTTCGGAACAGCTTTGTCCTGGTTTCGTGAGCAAAAGAAGGGAAGCATCGATAGCTGGAAAATAATGGGGAGGAGGTTCCTGGACCACTTTGCCACAGCAGGGAAGAGGAAGAAAAGATTGACTGATCTTGCTAACATTGAGCAAGGGAATAATGAAACAACTCTGAGTTACTACAATCGATTCAGAGCTATGACAGACCAATTGTAGTAGAGTCTGACAGACACAGGGAGGTGATTGTTTGTTTTAACTCTGGACTGAGATCCGGAATCTATGAAATTTCTCCAAGAGAGCCAAAGTCAAAATCTGATCTATATAATGTGGCTTACGCCATAGCGATGGTAGAAGAGAAAAGTAAAAAGAGGTCTGAGAAACCAGAAGCAGAGGCAACTGGCACCAACCAGGTATCAAACGGAAATGGCTATAAAGGGAAGAATAGAACTCGGGCTACTGAAAAAGCTGAGGTTTTTACCCCCCTCACCAAACCTATCACAGAGATCATGTAGTTGGTAAATCTGCCAAGTCCCCGTCCACTTGATGAAAAAAATACACCCGTGATAGCTCCAAGTATTGTGGCTTCCATAAATATCATGGACACAACACGGAGAATTGCATCTCCATCAAGATAATAATCCAGAGATGGGTAGATGTTGGTCCCAAAGGTGGCAACAAGGGTGAAAATACAGCTAGAGGGGGGTGAATAGCTGTTACAAATTTTTCGCCCTCTTTTAAAAACTAAACCTATAAGCTTACAAAACCACTTGCAGTTAATAATGCATTGCAAGTAGAGTTGTAAAATGCACAGCGGAAAAATAGAGTTACAAAGCGGTTTTGGGAGAGGCGATTTGTAAAGCGGTTTTGGTGATGCGGTTTTGATAAGTGCAGTTTTACAAACACGTGTAGTTTTAACAGTGTTAACTCCAAACACAATTTCACAATAATGGATATCTATAAAAATATCAAACAGAGATAAAGAAAGATAATCAGTAAGCACAAGAAAATAAATGCAGAAAGTAAGAACACAATATTTGGAGTGGTTCAATTGATAAACGATCTACGTCCACTACCAAGATGGTTAGTCTTGAATTTTCAAGAGTGATTTTACTATTGAGTATGAGAGATTACAAGTTACAAAGATCGATACTCAAAGCTAAAATCTATTCTATGAAGATTGAATCCTAGACTATAACCAGTGTATCTCAAATGAATAATCTATGTAATTAAACAAGTGAGGTGTGTGTGTGAGAACAAGATCAAGGCTCTTTAAATCTTTGAGATGTAGAGCACAATGATCTTGATGGTGTTAAGGCTTAATTTCTGGGCTGGGGAATATTTCTTGAAGTATGAAGATGAAGATTCAAAGGACTTATGAATTTCTGGACAGAGCTTCAGCTTCTATGAACTCACAGCAAATCAATTTCTCAAGCAATCTTCAAATGGTGAAGATTGGGGGTATTTATACCCAAGCATCCCAAATATAGCCGTTGGACACAGCTGTTGTTAGGACAGTACTTGATGCTTTCCCATTGGTCCACAGCAACCACTTTTGTCCTTTGGAACTGTTGATGCAGATAAAGCTGATCAGACCTCAGCTGCAATCAAGGTGGTTAGGACATCTGTCACCTTTTCAAAATCCTTGCAGATCTTGTCTGAAAAGTAGTCACATGACAAGATATGGTGGTTGACATTTGCTATTGCTGACGTGGATTCCAACGGTCAAATGAAGTTCACTTCAAGTCTCAATCATTGGGGCGGTTCTGGTGAGGAGCGGTTCAAGTCATGAGCGGTTCCACCAGAGATGAGGATTTCCTTAAGTGCGGTTGAGGATGAAACTGCAAGGCAGTTGCATAAAGCGGTTCCAAGGCATTTTGCACTTAGGAGTTCAAGAGCAGTTTCAGCAGAGGTTTCCACCAAGCGGTTCCATAGGAGCGGTTTGCTAGGCGGTTTTGTCTGCGGTCTGAAACTCTGAACTGCAATCCTTAGATCCAATGAGTCGTGTGCCAGTCTTCAAGCCTAAATTTAACCTATTCTAAAAAGTGGACTTAGCTAAAAAATGAAGTCTAAGCTTCATTACATAGGGTCCTAAAGTCCTTAAAATAGACAGGAGGTTATGGTATCAATCAAATCTAATATAAAATAGGAGGGTTAAAGTATGCATACCCAACAGTAGACTAGGGAAAACTTGATTGTTACGTTATAAGAAAGGATAACAAGCGAAGTAGAAAAGATGACAATGACGATAATGATGACGAAGATAATGGAAAGGAATACAGGTCTACTAGGGCTAAACTCCGTGTCATACGAGAGGAGATCATTTTCGAAAATAAAATTGAAAGACCTGATCCACGAGCTAAGTAAAGTAAATCACATCCTCGCCTGGACTCATAAGGAGGAGGAGTTAATTAACTTCTCCCATATTGAGTTAGCCGGAAGTCACGTGGCCCACGAACAACCCTTGGTAATCAAAGGGAGGATTGACAAATGTGAATCCGAGAGACTCCTCATAGACTCGGGGGGCCTCCCGTGATATTCTGTATTACTCTACCTTCCAGAAGATGAATCTGAAGGATAGCATGTTGGAGCCATACTCTGGAAGACTAGAAGGCTTCATCAACCACAAAGTCAGCGCCATGGGGACAGTTGAATTATTGCTGGAAGTGGGTGATCATCCCTTCCGAGCAGAAGCCATAGTAACATTTGTGGTCATGGATTTGGTAAGTGACTACCATGCCATCATAGGCATTCCAAGTCAAGGCAACTTGGGTTGGTCACCTCCTTCCCTCACCAACGAGTTAAGTTCCCTACACGTGCTGGAGTCGGATGTGTGAGGGCGACCTCCAATGACTTCTTGGAGCATGTCATGAGGAGCATAAAAACATCTAGAAAGGTGGAGGTGTACACACCGAAGGAAAATATGAAAATTTCTAAGTTTGTAAAGACTACCAACACCAGTTCTAGGCTCAACCTGATTTTTGAAGCAGATAACAAAGACCACATGACCCTAGATGTACATGAAGACAATGATACAGTTATGTTCGTCCCAGATATAGCCCCTCATCTCGTCAGCGGTCAGAACTCGTGGGCCGACCCTGACTTGAGACAAGGAGAGCTGCAGGACGTAGATGAACTAGTTGAAATTGAGATGCTATACGTTTATAAGGATGACAACAATGACACAGTTCTGTTCGTCCCATATATATCCCCTCATCTCGCCAGTGGCCAGAACTTAGGGGCCGACCCTAACTTGAGACAAGGAGAGATGCAGGACGTAGACGAACCAGTGGATTTGGCTATCACTACAACAAAAAAACTTCAAACTATGATGAACAAAACAACAAGGTCAATAGGATGCTTGACCTAGACCTAGTAAATGAGAAAAGACTAGCTGCTCATAGGGGAAGCAACCTATAAGATGAATACTCAAGATGGGCAAAAAACTGGAACATCCGTGGTATTCTGATCAACTACGGGAGCATTACCATTAGTTCATAGTCTATCTTTAATATAATAGATTACTGCTTGATAGTATTTTTTTCTTTATTTTCAAGTAAATTAGGATTGCACTTCAATGTAATCAATTTCAGTTAATGAAAATTTAGTTTTCATCAATACCAACGACTGACAAGACAAATGACGACAAAGGGAGTAGGCCTTCCCTACCTTTGATCGTCGACGAGGAGATTCCTCCTCGGCATCAAAGGGATAAATTCCCACCAAAATTGTCCAAGACCTATGTCCGAACGACCTTACTCGACATAGAGAGGCAAAGCATTAAAAATTACCTATAACCTATGACCGAACGACCTTCCTCGGCATAGAGAGGTGAACAAAAATTACCTAAGACCTATGATCGAACGACCTTCCTCGGCATAGAGAGGTAAAACATCAAAAATAGCCCAAGACCTATGAACGAACGATCCTCCTCGGCGTAGAGAGGTGTAACGACCCTAACCCTAGGCACTAATTTTTAAATATCATAAAATGTGTTTTAATATTTATGATTAACTTATGTGTCTATTTTATGTCTTTACATTCTTATGTCAATATTAATTGGGTGGAAAATAATTTAGGACCCTTAGAATTTCTAAAGAAATAAAATAAAGCATTGAGAAAGTATAATAATAGGAAATGAATAAATTGTGGAATAAATAATTTAGTAGGAGGATATTTATTTAAAATGCTTTGAAAATATTTAAAGGAAATTGATGAAAGCATTGGAAGGATGGTTAGGGAGGGGGGACCATCCTCCCTAAATTACTCTCTATTCCCCTCCCAAGTCAAAGCAAGCCATACTCCCCCCATGCTCTCTTTTTCCCCTTCCCATACTTCCCCTAGTCATCCCTTCCTCCTCCTCATTTCATTCTTTCATTTTCCTCCATGGAAAGAGCTTAGAGAAAGCCTTCATCTCTCAAACTCATACCAAGTGAAATTCTTGTCCAACTTCAAATCCAAGTGTCCTTTTGTGAGTAGTTCATCCAAGGGAATTGATCAAGCCTAGAAAATCATCATTTTATCTTGTATTGGCTCAAGTAAGTTGTTATGACTTCTCTTCTCCTACTTGTTCATGAGCTTTTAAAATATTACCCTTGTTCTTTGATGTTGTTTTTATGCCTTGGAAACCTTAATGGAAGTGGATGATTGGAAAATGAAATTTGTTGAAGTTAGGGTTCAAGGAAGATAAATTTAAAAGGGTTTGAAATGGGTGAAATGGGTAGAGATAAATAATCTAGGGCTACTTGGTTTTGAGTTTACATGTTTGGAATGAGATTTGGTAAGGTAAAAGTATCCTTTGGTGTTCTTGAAGTAAGCTTGGTTAGAAGGAATGGAAACCTAGGCATAAAAGGGTAAAAATCTGAGTTTTGTGCTGGAGGGAGGCTTGGGCGGTCGCCCATGGGGCTTGAGCGGCCGCCCATAGCCACAGAAACATGTTTGCCTTGGAAGTACACTTGGGCGGTCGCCCAAGTAGGTTAGGGCGGTCGCCCATAGTGGCAGAAACCTCAATTTCCTAGGAATTCCACTTGGGCGGTCGCCCAAGTGGTTAGGGCGGTCGCCCAAGCCCCTGAACCAACCTTTTTCAATTTAAACAAGAATTGTTTAGCAAGTTGTTTGGCCACTTATAAATGGTGACTCCCACTTAGTAATTGAACTTGAACCTTCATTAAGGCCTTGTATACTTGTATATGGAATTTGTAGGGTAGGTTAATGATCCCTCATTTCCTTACTTGATGTTATATATATTGTTGTTGATATTGTTTAGTGTATTCATAAATTGTTGCACTTTGATATTGTTGGGGCATGAGTATATATTACCATGTGGCTATTGTTTATCCCTTTTTGTGGATTTTATTCAAGTATCTATTATGTGCTTGACAATGTGTGGGTCAGCTGACATTGGGGGTATAACATAATACGATCAATTATGGAAGTGTGACCTAATGTGATCGGATTATGTTATATTCGTGGCCGTCCCCTCCCGTGGCCACAGGATGGGGTATAGCATCTGTATTGAGCCAAAAGCCTTACGTAGTTGCTACCGTCTTATTTGGTTCCCCGAAAACGGGTCTTATAAGACGTGAGTATTGCTTAAGCTACCACCGTAAGATTGGAGTATGATTATACCCAATGTTGTACGACTAATGTTCGTACGGGAAAAGGTAAACCAAGGTAATGGACTGTGTTTATAGATTTCCCAAGGTGTTATGAGCGACTTGTTATATGTTGCATTTATTTGGCATATTGCTGCATTCATAATAGCTTGCTGAGATTTATTCTCACCCCTCTCCCTTTAATGTTTTTAGATCCCGAGACAGGAGGACCGGCCAAGTAAGGACGGAAAGGAGTTTGGAAGTGAGCTTTTGGGTATTGTCGGGGTATGTTAGGTTGGCGTAGAAAATATTTTGTTATAATTCCTTTTGGGAGTTTGTAATTATAAACTTTATTTTTCTACGTTAAAACCAATATCTTTTGTAACTAAACAGGTGAATGTTTCAAAGTTGGTCAACTCCTCCTTCCAAGTGGAGAGGAGTGGAGTTATTTTGAAATGAACATGTTAATGATGTTTTTAGTTGGAAGTTTAATTAAAAGTTTTAAAAGTTTAGTGATATTTGGGTTAGTTTGAGGACGCTCCAACTCGGGACACGTGTAGGTTCCGGGTCGGGGTCCTCACAGTTGGTATCAGAGCTCGGTTAGAGTTCTCGGGTAGAGTCTAGCTGAGTGAGAGTGTGTGATAACTGACGTCGAGTGTTTAATGCAGGAGTTTGTTGTAATGGCGGGTAATGATGGAGATCAGGATCGGGCTTTGGGTAATGTTGGTAATCCGAATGCCGAGATGATGGATATGTTCCGAGGGTTTCTTCAGCATATGGCAACACAGAATCAGAATCTGGGTAGGCAACAGCAAGAAGGCAGACAAGGGCAACATGGTTTGGAGAAGTTCGTGAAGATGTCTCCTCCTAGCTTCAACGGAGATCCGGATCCGGTGAAGGCTGAGAGGTGGCTCGAGGCTATGAATAAGATTTTCGCGGCTATGGAGAGTTCGGATGCGGAGAAGGTGAGATGCGCCGTTTTCAAATTGGAAGGACCAGCGGAGCACTGGTGGCAGGTAGTGAAGGATGGTTGGGACCGGGATTTGACACCGCAGACTTGGGAGAACTTTACACACAAGTTCCGGGATCACTTCGTGCCGATGGTTACTAGAGACAAGAAGGAAGGTGAGTTTCTGAAGCTGGAGCAAGGGACCATGACGATAGCACAGTATTCGGCAAAGTTCACGAGTTGGCTCGATATTGTCCCCATTTGGTGCCGATGAGGAGAGGCGAGTCTATCGGTTTGTGAAGGGTTTAAGGGTTGAGTTCCTGAAGGCGCTATTGACGCATAACTTCGCCAACTTCCAAGCAGCAGTGAATATGGCGTATCGGATTGAGAATGACATAGAGGAGCATCGTGGCAAAAATGAAGGCGGAAACAGGAATAGGTTCCAAGGTCAAGGTTCGGGACAGAACAGAGGGCAACCAAGGACTTTCACTCCGGGAGCGAATAGAGGAGGAAACGTAGCGGCTCCGGCAAATCGTTCGACTTCCGGTCAGTTTGGAGCAACGTGTGGTTATTGCAAGAGGCAAGGGCATTCGGAGGACAAGTGTTGGAGCAAGCAAGGCAAGTGTTTGGAATGTGGGTCGACCGGTCATTTTCGAAGGAATTGTCCTAAGTGGCAGAGTAAGCAAGCTTCGGGTAGTGGTCAAGGGGGACAAGGTAGTGGTGTGAAAAGGGATGTCGCCGGGAAACCCAAGGATAGAGTCCAAGGTCGAGTGTTTGCTTTGGGTCGAGGAGAGGTCGATCCTAATGCCGTCATTAGAGGTATAGTTCCTGTCTCAGGAGTTAAGGCCCGCATTCTTATAGATCCCGGGTCTTCTCATTCATTTGTGGCATCTCATTTTGCATTCTCATTACACATTTTGCCTGAATCTATGCCTTATGTGTTGGAGGTCTCTACTCCTATGGGAGAGTGCCTTGCATCTTCTTTAATATATCGTGGTTGTGATGTGACTATATGTGGGCATGTATTGCCGGTGGATTTGGTCGAGTTACCAATCCGTGATTTTGATGTGATCCTTGGGATGGATTGGTTGAGCCGCCATGCTTTGGTAGATCGTCGTAGGAAGCGAGTCTCATTTGCTATGCCCGATGTGCCTACTTTTATATTTGATGCCGATAAATCTATGTTCGGTTTACATGTTATTTCGCCTTAAAAGCTAGAAAGATGCTATCTAAGGGGTGTGCGGGTTACTTAGCTTATGTGGTAGATTCCAATAAGAAGTCTCCGAGTTAGCTCATGTTCCGGTTGTGAATGAGTTTAGTGATGTGTTTTCTAGTGAGTACTCTATGCCTCCGGATCGTGAGGTAGAGTTTTGTATTGACTTAGTGCCCGGTACCACCCCTATCTCTAAAGCACCCTATAGAATGGCTCCGGCCGAGTTAAAAGAGTTGAAGGTCCAATTGCAAGAATTGTTAGACCGAGGTTTTATTCGTCCTAGTGTGTCTCCGTGGGGAGCACCGGTCTTGTTTGTTAGGAAGAAGGATGGTACCTTACGATTGTGTATTGACTATCGTTTGTTGAACCAAGCCACCATTAAGAATAAATATCCTCTTCCGCATATAGATGATTTGTTTGACCAACTCCAAGGTTCCGTTATCTACTCAAAGCTTGATTTGAGAAGCGGATACCATCGCTGAAGATTAGGCCAGGATGATATTGCTAAGACAGCTTTCCGAACTAGATATGGTCACTATGAGTTTGTTGTGATGCCTTTTGGGTTGACTAATGCTCCAGCCGTGTTTATGGATATGATGAACCGTGTTTTCAAGCCTTATCTTGATAGTTTCGTGGTGGTATTCATTGATGATATCCTTGTGTATTCTAAGTCCTGAAGAGCACGAAAATCATTTGAGGATTGTTTTGTCGGTTCTTCGTGAGAAGCGCTTGTACGCCAAGTTCGGCAAGTGTGAGTTTTGGCTTGAGCGGGTTTCTTTCTTGGGGCATGTTGTGTCGAGTTCGGGATTTCCGTGGATCCTTCAAAGATTGAAGCCGTGGTTAATTGGAAGCAACCTTCGACCGTAATCGAGGTTCGTAGTTTCCTTGGTTTGGCGGGTTATTATCGGAGGTTCATTGAGGGGTTTTCTCGGATTGCTACTCCGTTGACGAGGTTGACTCGAAAAGATGTTTCGTTTGTATGGGATTCCAAGTGTGAGGAAAGTTTCAATGAATTAAAGAAGAGGTTGACGACGGCTCTTGTTCTTACCCTTCCGGATGGTTGTGAGAATTTTGTGATCTATAGTGATGCCTCGAAGGCGGGTTTGGGATGTGTCCTCATGCGCAGAATGGGAAGGTTATCGCGTATGCCTCTAGGAAGTTATCACCGGCGGAACGTAATTATCCTACTCATGATATGGAATTGGCGGCGATTGTTTTTGCGTTGCATAAGTGGAAGCACTACCTTTATGGGGCGAAGTTTAAGATTTTCACCGATCATAAGAGTTTGAAGTATCTATTTACCCAAAAGGAGTTGAACAACCGACAAAGGAGATGGCTTGAGTTCTTGAAGGATTTTGATTGTGTCATTTCCTATCACCCGGGAAGGCCAATGTAGTGGCGGATGCGATTAGCCGAAAGGCGTATGTGATGCCTTTGAGTTCCCGAGAATTGAAGAGTGAGGTAATTGTTGCGAATGTTAGAGCCGTTCCGACATTGTATGGAGATTTGAAAGAAGCTCAACAAGGTGATCCTAATTGAAGAAAATATTAGATCAAGTGCATGAGGGGAAAGTCGGGATTTTGCGTTGAATAGAGATGGTATTTTAACTTTCCAAGGGAGAATTTGCGTTCCTTCATCGCCGGAAATCAAGAAGCGTGTTTTAGAGGATGGCCATAAGTCCAAGTTTGCGATTCATCCGGGTAGTACCAAAATGTATCAAGACTTGAAGCGTGGGTATTGGTGGAATGGTATGAAGAGGGAAATAGCGGATTATGTATCTAAGTGTTTGACTTGTCAACGATTAAGGCGTAACATCAAAGACCGGCGGGACTACTTCAACCATTAGATATCCCGGAATGGAAATGGGAAGGAATTTCGATGGATTTTGTTTCGGGTTTGCCTCTCACCGCGAAGAAGATGGATGCTATTTGGGTTATTGTGGATCGGTTGACAAATTCGGCTCATTTTCTTCCGGTATCAACCAAGTTTTCGTTAGAAAAGTTAGCTCAACAGTACATGAAGGAGATTGTAAGACTTCACGGGGTTTCGGTTAGTATTGTGTCCGATGTGGATCCGAGGTTTACATCTAGATTTTGGAGAGCATTGCATGAAGCCTTGGGTTCTAAATTGTGTTTCAAGACGGCGTTTCATCCTCAAACCGACGGTCATCCGAGAGAACTATTCGAATACTTGAGGATATGTTACGGGCTTGTGTGATGGATTTCCAATTGTCATGGGGGGATCATCTACCTTTAGTGGAGTTTGCCTACAACAACAGCTTATCGCCTAGTATTGAGATGGCTCCGTATGAAGCGTTGTATGGTAGGAAGTGTCGATCTCCGATGTGTTGGGACGAGGTTGGTGAAGCGAGACTTTGGGGCCCGGATTTGGTTCGAGATTCTACGGAGAAGATCAGGGTGATTCGGGATAGATTGAAGACGGCTCGTAGTAGACGAAAAGCTACGCCGACAATAGAAGACGAGATTTATCTTTTCAGGTTGGTGACTTTGTGTTCTTGAAGGTCTCCGAGGACGGGAATCAAGAGGTTTGGTAACAAGGGTAAATTGGCTCCGAGGTTCGTTGCCCGTTTGAGATCTTAGAGAAGATTGGGGATTTGGCTTATCGTTTGGCTTTACCTCCGTCTCTTTCCTTACTCCATGATGTTTTCCATGTCTCGATGTTGAGGAAGTATTGTCATGATCCTTCCCACGTCTTGAGTTCTCCCCCCGATGATGTCCAAGCGGACATGTCTTATGTTGAGAAACCCTTGAGAGTCCTAGAGTTCCAAGTTAAGGAGTTAAGGTCTAAGAGTATTCCTATAGTGAAGGTCCTTTGGAAGAACCACACCGTAGAGGAAGCGACGTGGGAGCTAGAGTCGGAGATGAGAGCAAAATACCCGTGGTTGTTTGAAAATCCAAGTAAGTTTTCTTTTAAAATTCGGGACGAAATTTCTTTAAGGGGGAGTGAGTGTAACGACCCTAACCCTAGGCACTAATTTTTAAATATCATAAAATGTGTTTTAATATTTATGATTAACTTATGTGTCTATTTTATGTCTTTACATTCTTATGTCAATATTAATTGGGTGGAAAATAATTTAGGACCCTTAGAATTTCTAAAGAAATAAAATAAAGCATTGAGAAAGTATAATAATAGGAAATGAATAAATTGTGGAATAAATAATTTAGTAGGAGGATATTTATTTAAAATGCTTTGAAAATATTTAAAGGAAATTGATGAAAGCATTGGAAGGATGGTTAGGGAGGGGGGACCATCCTCCCTAAATTACTCTCTATTCCCCTCCCAAGTCAAAGCAAGCCATACTCCCCCCATGCTCTCTTTTTCCCCTTCCCATACTTCCCTAGTCATCCCTTCCTCCTCCTCATTTCATTCTTTCATTTTCCTCCATGGAAAGAGCTTAGAGAAAGCCTTCATCTCTCAAACTCATACCAAGTGAAATTCTTGTCCAACTTCAAATCCAAGTGTCCTTTTGTGAGTAGTTCATCCAAGGGAATTGATCAAGCCTAGAAAATCATCATTTTATCTTGTATTGGCTCAAGTAAGTTGTTATGACTTCTCTTCTCCTACTTGTTCATGAGCTTTTAAAATATTACCCTTGTTCTTTGATGTTGTTTTTATGCCTTGGAAACCTTAATGGAAGTGGATGATTGGAAAATGAAATTTGTTGAAGTTAGGGTTCAAGGAAGATAAATTTAAAAGGGTTTGAAATGGGTGAAATGGGTAGAGATAAATAATCTAGGGCTACTTGGTTTTGAGTTTACATGTTTGGAATGAGATTTGGTAAGGTAAAAGTATCCTTTGGTGTTCTTGAAGTAAGCTTGGTTAGAAGGAATGGAAACCTAGGCATAAAAGGGTAAAAATCGAGTTTTCAGGCGGGAGGAGGCTTGGGCGGTCGCCCACGGGGCTTGAGCGGCCGCCCATAGCCACAGAAACATGTTTGCCTTGGAAGTACACTTGGGCGGTCGCCCAAGTAGGTTAGGGCGGTCGCCCATAGTGGCAGAAACCTCAATTTCCTAGGAATTCCACTTGGGCGGTCGCCCAAGTGGTTAGGGCGGTCGCCCAAGCCCCTGAACCAACCTTTTTCAATTTAAACAAGAATTGTTTAGCAAGTTGTTTGGCCACTTATAAATGGTGACTCCCACTTAGTAATTGAACTTGAACCTTCATTAAGGCCTTGTATACTTGTATATGGAATTTGTAGGGTAGGTTAATGATCCCTCATTTCCTTACTTGATGTTATATATATTGTTGTTGATATTGTTTAGTGTATTCATAAATTGTTGCACTTTGATATTGTTGGGGCATGAGTATATATTACCATGTGGCTATTGTTTATCCCTTTTTGTGGATTTTATTCAAGTATCTATTATGTGCTTGACAATGTGTGGGTCAGCTGACATTGGGGGTATAACATAATACGATCAATTATGGAAGTGTGACCTAATGTGATCGGATTATGTTATATCTGTGGCCGTCCCCTCCTGTGGCCACAGGATGGGGTATAGCATCTGTATTGAGCCAAAAGCCTTACAGAGTTGCTACTGTCTTATTTGGTTCCCTGAAAAACGGGTCTTATAAGACGTGAGTATTGCTTAAGCAGCTCACTGTAAGATTGGAGTATGATTATACCCAATGTTGTACGACTACTGTTCAGACGGGAAAAGGTAAACCAAGGTAATGGACTGTGTTTATAGATTTCCCAAGGTGTTATGTGCGACTTGTTATATGTTGCATTTATTTGGCATATTGCTGCATTCATAATAGCTTGCTGAGATTTATTCTCACCCCTCTCCCTTTAATGTTTTTAGATCCCGAGACAGGAGGACCGTCCAAGTAAGGACGGAAAGGAGTTTGGAAGTGAGCTTTTGGGTATTGTCGGGGTATGTTAGGTTGGCGTAGAAAATATTTTGTTATAATTCCTTTTGGGAGTTTGTAATTATAAACTTTATTTTTCTACGTTAAAACCAATATCTTTTGTAACTAAACAGGTGAATGTTTCAAAGTTGGTCAACTCCTCCTTCCAAGTGGAGAGGAGTGGAGTTATTTTGAAATGAACATGTTAATGATGTTTTTAGTTGGAAGTTTAATTAAAAGTTTTAAAAGTTTAGTGATATTTGGGTTAGTTTGAGGACGCTCCAACTCGGGACACGTGTAGGTTCCGGGTCGGGGTCCTCACAAGAGGTGACATCAAAAATTACCTAATACCTATGACCGAACGACCTTACTCAGCATAAAGAGATAAAATATCAAAAATCACACAAGTCCTATGACCGAATGATCTTCCTTTGACTAGAGAAGTGACATAAAAAATTATCTACTACCTATGACCGAGCAACCCTCCTCGGTATGGAGAGATAAAATCAAGTAAACAAAACATCATGCCGAGGAACCTCACTTGGCCTAATGACTAAACCTTCAATAATTACTAAGTGTCTAAAACCGAACGAGCTTCCTTGGTTTAAAAAAGACAAAAATTGAATTACGAGAAGGACTTCCTCGGCTATCCAAGATAATTTGATACTTTTGCAAATATTCAACAAGCAATCATACAACATACATTCAAAACAATAAATATTCAAGTCAAAGGCAATTCATATAAAAGCAATAAGATGAAGACGACAAAGAGTTAAAAAAGACATTGTACTAATATGAAAGTAGAAGTACAAGGACCCTAGTCTATTACATCAAAAATAAAACAAAATAAGATCCTAATTCCTAAGTATGATCATCCCCCCTAAAAAGTTCATCTTGATCAGCCGTCGGGGGGGGGGTGATGACTTGATCAGATTAGGCTTCAGCTTGAGCTCCCTCGACGTCGGCCTCCTCGTCTTCTCCAGCACTTAGGCCCTCATCCTTGATCCTCTCAATCAAGGTATGTATATTCTTAGGATCTAGAGGAGGGGGAACCCAAGCAGGACGGCCAGCTTGAGCATCCAAGGAATCAATGACATTCAAGGAATTACTTGAGAAGGGGACGAGATGATGAACAGACCGGGCTGCTTCATCGTAGCAGTCTTGGCATATGAGCCGAGCAAGCCCCTCTAGGTCGAGACTAAGAGAAGGATCCACCATGGCCCTTCTAGCTAAGTGTAGAAAGCCATCGGAGTACATGGTGGCTGTCTTCTCTGCCACAGCATGTTTAAAGGCCGAGCTAGCCTTGTAACGGGCTACGACCTATGACTCCCTAGCAGGAATGTTAGCCTCCAAATCTTTCAGCCGGCCTGACGCTTCCTCGGCCTTCTTAAGGGTATCAGTCTTTTGCCTTTCCAGCTCAGCCTTTTCAAGCCGCGCTGCCTCCTCGGCTTTGGCCAATTATGTTGGGTTTTATGGGTCCATGCGCAGCGGAATAAAGCATCTAATAACACAAAACCCAAGCCCTAAGATCCGTTCTATACGATTAAATTGAATTCCTATGAGATAGAATTTACCAACCTTTATTGCTTTCCGTTCTTGAGCTATCGAATGATTATCAATGTGATTTTGAATCACAAACTTCGATCTTCAAAAACTTGATTCTTCATATTGCTTTGAACAATAGAACTCTAGGCCTTGATCGTCGTACGAGCGAAGACCCTCTAGTAGTATCCACACGTTAGAATGAACCAAGAACGGTTCTTGAGAATTGCTAGATTTTTAAACCTTAGGAAGAGATATTGAGAAACCTTTTGTTGTGAATTTTCTATTGAAAAATTCGGCTCTTTCATTAGGGTTTACAAACTGCATATTTATACTACCTTAGTATTGGTATTAGTTTCCTAATCTTATTAGGAAACTGTCTGTCAAACGCCTCAGGCCTTAGTGTGTCGCACGACCCAGCACGCCATATGGCAAGGTCCGTCGCACGACTCAGGACTCCATATGGCTAGTTCTGTCGCGCGGCTACACAAGCCATTTCAGGAACTCTCAATCATTTCTTCCTTTGGTTTAACCAATTCATTCTAGTTGTGTGTGACCCAATAGGATTATATTATGTTGGCAATGAGTTCGATCATATCGACCCTCATAAGACATAAGTGAACTCTAGCAAGCCATTATGTCTACCCAAATAATATAACGTAAGAGTTCACGTTTCCAATGGTGCACTTCCATTTCTCCCTTTGTCTCACGATGTTTATATTGAACACAAGTCATGGTCCACGTCAACTTGTATTTGTTTAATTCTTTCTCGATCTTGAGTATAATGATAATTCAATCGCATTGGGGTGTGGCCACACACTTTCCATCATTATCACTCATCGAGGGGCCCAAGTAAAACATCTCTCTTTCGAGGGAAAAATTCCATCTTGACTTATCATCCTTCCCATCATGAATCCGATCATGCCAAAGATAGTCTTTATAAATATCGTGTTAAGATATCGTTTGACTAAAACCAAACATGACTTTCATCATATGTAAGGTCATGATAATCTCAGGTCTAGGGACTAAATGAAGTGACCATATGAGATTTAATTATGACATTTGACCATGACATAAATCTCATATGGGTCAAGTCCAGTCACTTGTTCACTAACAAGTACCCATAATTCCAATGTGCATCTCTATACATATAATCATCATATGATTATCCATTGACAATTATACTAATTATTCTCTTAATAATTAGGGATAAGGATTATTACAATAAATATGCAAAATATATAATAATCAAATAATAAACTTAAACGATAAAGATGATACATAACGGTTTTAAGTTAAACATAACTAAAGCCTAGGGCATTACACCAACAGTCTCCCACTTGCACTAGGCTCCATTTACGTATCTAATACTCATGGATCTAACATGACCATCATGCTTCTGCCTGTGCGAGGGTCTTTGTAAGTGAATCTCCAATGTCATCATCGGTTGATACTTTGCATATCTTAACGTTTTCTCATTCTTAAGAATTCCTCGAAAAACGTCTAAGTGAGTGTTTGGATTGCTGTTGTGATCTTGGTTCCATTGTTTACACAAATGGCACCACTATGAGATTTAATTATGACATTTGACCATGACATAAATCTCATATGGGTCATTTCCCTTTCGCTCAACAGTTGTCATAAGACATTGAGTATTGCTAAGGGAAATACCATGACCCATTGACAAGCTATTCTTCTTAGACTCTTCTAAGAACCTTGTCAATGTGAGTATTTTGACTCAAACCAATTGAGGGTCGAGCAATGTTACTTCTTCCCGTCATAACTGCATAAATAAAAGACAGATATCAGAATCTGGCTAAGGCACGGGAAAGAACGAGGACGAGGAAGAGTATCCCTCCTCATCCTATTAACTAAAATCGAGGAGGGATCCTTACCCAGCAAAGGACACTCGAGATGGTTGGACTTCAGATAGTAGAGGTTGATGTGATCAAGGATCTCTATCTAGCCGTGGAACAACACAATATTTGGGGACTCAATAATAAGTCCTTCTATACTAAACCGACGTCATTTCTAGGGTTTTGATACCTTGTCAAGATTTCCCCTATATCATTCAAGCTCAACATCATCCATGGCCTATCCACCCGTTGATAAATCCTAAGGTTTTTCGTATGATAGCAGTAGAGGGCATTCAGGTTACTCCTCCAAGTACGAGCCATTTCTAGATACAAGGAAGGCACGAGATTTACTCAAGAAAAGTTTTAACAAAGAGAAATAATGGTGGCTCAAGAACACGCCAAGAACAATACCCAAAAAACCCAGAAATCACCAAAAATTGCAGAAAATAGTAAAAAGGAGAAGTTTTATACCTGAATCGAAGTTGGATGAAGAAAACACGGGCAAAATCGAGCACAAAGGAGCAGATCTGACTAAGAAATCAAGAACAAAAATTGGCAATTTGAAACTTGTTGTTTCTCTCTCAAGCTCATAGGGTGATAAAAGATTGAAATCGAAGAGGGTTTTGCCTTTTATACCCAAATCAAAAACGGGTATGGGGCAAAAACCGGATAAAGATGTCGTCCTTTCCCTTGCAGTTAATGCACTAGTGGGTTTCCAAGGCGAATGTCAGATTTTGTTCAACGCGCCCATCATTGCACGAATTAATCGGCGAAAAATGAAACGCCTCGTGACACATAAGAGCCCGTTCGTATTCGTTTAAGTCGAGGTAGAGCATCACCTCCTCCTTTGCATAGCCGAGCTAGGAAGTCGGGGGCCACTGAACGGTATAAACCCGAGGTGCGAACATGGATTCGTGGCTGGGCAAGACCCAATTTGGGCCCAAAATATAAATCCATACAAGTCTCAATTAGGACAAAGGGAGTGGGTCTTCCCTACCTTTGCTCGTCATGCCTCCTCGTTATTTCCCACTATGTCGACCTGGTCATAGCAGAGCGAATAATGACCAAGGCCGAACAAGACTATATGCCGACGAGGCACAAATCTCATATGCCGAGCAAGGCATCCAACAAGAACGAACAAGACCTCCTTTGAAGACGAGGATCCCCTCCTCGGTCTCCATATAATACAAGGAAATGTGCTTTACTATCCTTACTCTCCACTTCACCGGCGTCAACCCAAGTCGACCTGGCTACTTATGACGAGGAGCTCGCCTCAAAGGCGCACTTGCATATTACTATTATCCAATCCTAAATTCATTTATCAGTTTTTCAAAGTGTATTTCGTCATGCCTCCTCGTTATTTCCCACAATTTCTTTTTTCTTTTTTTTAGTTTTTTTTTTTTAATTTTTTTCCAGTTAAAATACCTGATAAATTCATTTATCAGTTTTTCAAAATGTATTTTGTGTTTGATTTTTTTGTTAAACAACTGATAAATGCATTTATCAGTTGTGTATAACTAATAAACGCAAAATAATAATAATAATAATAAAAAGTAGTTTTTGGTAATAATTAAATAGTTTTTTTTGGTAATATCCAACTTATGTAGTTTTTTTGTAATATCCATCTTTAAAAAGTAGTTTTTGATAAACATCCTTTTAAATAAAACACAATTTTTTTAAAAAAAAATAGGTTAAATGTAATACTATTATTATGATCTATGAAGAGTAAAGAGTAGCATTAGTAAAAGATAGGTATGACCTACTTGGAAATGAGGTTAGGGCAGAGAGAGGGCTGTTGCTTGGTAAATGATTTGGACATTCCTTTGAATATCAAACGCAATGAATGATGATTTTCAAAGAAATTTAAGCCAACAACAACAAGAAGGTGATTTTGACTACCAAAGATATTCTTATCTTGCGTCACACATTTAACCTCTTTATTCATATTTATTAGTCCATTATCGACCATTTCTTCTCCTACTTCCTTCGTAGACTTTTTTTTCCCCATATAATTAAAATATTTTTTTTAAGGGGAAAAGACTTTATAATTGCATCAAAATATAATTGAAACTCATGTTTACCACTAGAAATGGTATACGCAACGTTGTATATTACTCCCTCCGTCCCTAAGTATTTGTCCCATTTGACTTTTCAAACATTTTAATTTAGTGATTTTAAAGCTTTAATTTTGGTTATTTTTACGAACGCTTTGAAAATTATTGATAATATACACCGCCGCCGTTATGTAATACTCCGTCCCTAAATGTTACAAGTTTTGAAAATTTAGTGATTTTGAAGCTTTAATTTTGAAAATGAGACTAACTTTTTGGGACAAAGGAAAAGGAGAAATGGGACAAACATTTAGGGACGGAGGGAGTATTATTTTTTAAATAGATATTTATGTAAGGATGTTCTTAAAAAAATACATATATAGTATTATTTTTGCCAAAATCTTAGGAAAAAAATCAGTGTTTCCAAGTAATTATAAAAAACTAGTTTTTAAAAATGTGTGGTGGCATTTCGTAATTAACTGAAACTTTTTAAAAAACGCACAGTGACTTATTAATACCTTTAATACTTTTTATAACTAGGAAAAATTGCAAATAAAATCACTATACTAAACAATTTTTGCGTGTTTTACCACTAAACTAATTTTTTTTTTTTTGCATACAACACATCAAACTATTTTTTTTTTTTGCATACAATACATTAAACTGATTTAGTTTTGTATTCATTCATGACCACTTTCACTAACGAGATTAGTTTTTTCCATGTTAATTAGTCGTGTGCAGTGCATGTGATTAAATTTTAAAGGATATTTTAGATAGTTAAAGCATTCAAAGGTTTAACTTGTTCTAAATATGTCTCTAACCTATTGATCTCTTTGCAATTTAATCACTAAACTTTAAATAGGAGTTCCAAATCAATCACCACCATTACACCTCCGTCATCAACTACCCAAAACACCCATATTCAAACACCAATATTGAATTAATCATTTATCATTTTTTAAACAATCATTTATTGTTTTTAAACTAATTATTTTCAAAATAAATCACTCTTTTTTAGTTTTTACAAAAAATAAAAATCTCTCCTTTCTTTTTCAAACCCATCAAACTAATTTCAACCACAAAATCTGCAATTTTAATTGGGTATACTTGAAGGCAGAAAAAGAAGTAGAGAGAAAAAGAAGAAATCCAGCTGCCCTATCTCCCTTGATCTTACCAAAGATGTTGCCCAAAACTCCTATTCGTATAGAATCGAACCCAAAAAATGAAGTTACTGATCATATCTGAGGTAATGTTGTGGAGGAAAATGAGCGGCGGCGATGGGGGAAGTCCCCATCGAGTTATGGGTTGTAGTCGTGTAGATTTGATGCCGAGATCAAAAAGGGGAAGGAGATTTGAAAGGGGTGAGATGTCGAGGCAAGGGAAACAGGTTGGGATGGGTCAGGGAGGAAAGAGGGTTGATAAAGGGGAAGAGGCAGAGGAGGTGGTGGGGCAGAGCTGAGGGAGAGGGCAAGGAAGGCGGCAGCGGTGGGTAGGGTTGGGGTGGCGAGAGCAGAGTGGAGGGTGGAGGTGGGGGTGATGATGGGTAAGCTGATGGAGGTGGGTGGATTGGAAGATGACGAAGAAAATGAATATGTTAGGGGAGGAGAGAGCATGAATGAAGAAGAACGGGGGGATTTAGATAGGGTTGTATTTTTTTTTCTTAAATTGCTCCTACCATTTTCAAAAGTAAAATTTAAATCCTATATCTTATTTCTTTATTTTTAGATCAATCTATCGAAAGTACCAATTATAATTTAATCACATGCATTGCACATAACATTTTAACATGAAAAAATTAACCCCGTTAGTAGAAAAAAAAATCATGAATGTAAAAATAAATTAGTTTAATGTGTTATGGCAAAGATAAATTAGTTTAAAGTGTTGTATGCAACAAAAAAAAAAATAGTTTAGTGGTGAAACACGAAAAACTGAATAGTACATTGATTTATTTGCAATTTTTCCTTATAACTAAAACTGACACTTTTTATCACTGCACATGATACTTTTTAACACTAACATTGCTATACTATTTGACAATAACACTTGCAGTAGAAAAACATCAGCTGTCACAATTTTACACTAGATCTGGCACTGAAAAACTCTTACTGTTTTTAAAAAAGTGTCAGTTAATTACAAAAATATCACTGCGCATTTTAAATTAAGTTTCAGTTAATTATGAAAATGCTATCATTCGTTTTTAAAACTAATTTTTTTTCTATGTATTTGAAAAAACTAATTTTATAAGACTTACTTATTATTTTTAGGTCAAAATCTAGTTATTAATATTTAGTTAGGAATAACTTTTTTTTTTTTTGAAACGAAGGAATAACTTGTTTTAGAAACTAGTATGTGGCGTTTTTATAAGTAATCAAGCCATTTTTATTATAAGGGTGATTTTTTTGTAAAGAATCGAACTTAGTAAATACATCGAGACTCATTAACGCTGTCAGTGACACTCTTTAACATACTACTATGATACTTTTTAACACTACCACCAGACTATTATACATACACACTAGCACTTATTAATAGTTTTATAAGTGCCAATTTAAGTGTTTATAAATTATATATTTATAAGTTTGAATATATGATAGATATTGGGTATTACTATATACAAGGCACCATTTGTACAAGACATTATGAAATTATCAAAATGCCCATATATATACTTTTAAAAAAAAATCTTTCCCTCCCTCTCCATTTCAAACGTCGACTGTTCTATCTCTCTCTCTCAACCAAAGGCGCCGAACCCTCTCTCTCTCTCTCTACTCGACGAACCCGGCGACCACCACAACACCACCACCGCCGGAAAATGAAGACAAGCCTCCCTCTCACCGGTGGAAAGTCCGCCTCTTCTTCCGCCGCTCCAAAAGTAATTCTTTTTAACCTAAAATTTTAATTTGAAAACCCAACAACAATTTTATGCCTAAAACCGATTATATAACTGTTAAATGTTGTGTAAACCTATCCAAAATGGTTCTAATTGTGATTTGGTAAAACAAATTAGGGTTTTTCATTGGAATTGGTTACGAATTTGTGGGGGTATAATCTAGCCATGTCGGGGTGTGTTTCGTATGAACACATACGAATGGTCACCAACATTTCGGGTATTTGCAGACGAAATGTAAACTGTTTACATTTCGTGTTCCAATACCCGAAATATTGGTGACCATTCGTGTTGTAGTACACGAGATACTTTCCACATTTCGTATATTAGGACACGAAATGTAAATTGATTCATCAGTTTACATTTCGTGCTCTAATACACGATATGTGGTGAGATTTCTCGTGTCTTTATACACGAAATGATCACCAACATTTCGGGTATTTCCACACGAAATGTCAACTGGTTCTTGAAAATTAATTGTCTCTTATTTAATTTTTTGTAGGGACGTAAACCTGCGACGGCCTCTAATAGAAAGAGGAAGGCCGAGGAGGCAGCTGCAGCTAAGGCAGATAAACGGAGCAAAAAGAAGAACGACAAGAATGTCGTGATTGAGCAGCTTGTGGATGAAGAGACTGATAGTGAGGGTACATATTCTAGTGAGGATTCATCTTCTCGTACTCGTTCCCGAGGTGCATCTGTGCATGAGGCACAGTTATCTAGTGATGAGGAGGAGGAGGTGGAGGAGAGTGTATCTGTGAGGCCTCGCAAGAGGCGGGAGGCACGGGCCAGAAAGGGGCTAAGGATGACGAGTGACAGCTTAAGAGTAACCCCGGTGGCGGCCCGGAGGAGGTTGATTTGTTGTACGGGTTTGGTCATCATCGAGCCCGTAAGATATGGGAGAACGCCACTTGTGAGCCGGTGTTGAAGCGCCAAACGAGGCAGCAGATTCTAGATAAGTAAGTATATGATTTGTTTATTAAATAGCCATTTGCAAAACATTTCAAGAATCAGTTGACATTTCGTGTGCCAATACATGAAATGTTGGTGACCATTTCGTGTTGTAGTACACGAGATACTTTCCACATTTCGTATATTAGGACACGAAATGTAAATTGATTCATCAGTTTGCATTGCGTGCTCTAATACACGATATGTGGTGAGGTTTCTCGTGTCTTTATACACGAAATGATCACCAACATTTCGGGTATTTCCACACGAAATGTCATCTGGTTCTTGAAACAGAGGGAGTATTAATTATAATGTTTTGTTTGGAATCAACAGGTTCTCGTATGCTTCTTTACCGGAGGATGATAGAGCTTGGTGGGCTCGTGTTCAGGGTACCGGCCTCCATTACCTACATGATGCTACCATTCGCCGGCCTAGCATGGCGCTCCTAACGGCGTTTGTGGAACGGTGGTCTCCCGAGACTAATACCTTCCACATGCCGTGGGGGAAGATGACGATCACTATGCATGACGTCACTCATATCCTAGGTATATTCTTGTTTGTTGTCTATTTTTTATAAATTACATAAATTTTATCAATTTCATAAATTTTATCAATTTTATTAATTATTTCATTTTCAATTTGTAGGTATCAGTTGTTCAGGTGGCCCTGTTGCGAAGGCGGATCCAGAGCCTAACGTAGCCCGTATTAGGGCACGCCTTGAGACATGTCGGAAGGGCACAAAAAAATCAAAAATTTACCTTGTACTACATATGGAAAACAGTTAAGCATATCCGATGCTCGTGGGTGAGAGAAGAATATGTCACCGATCATGTCACTCTCGTTAGCTTTCCTCATGAAGAAGGTATATTGCTTATCCTCGAGTGCTTTTATGAACTTTTGAAGCGAGGATCTCCCTTGTCGTTCTTGTGACTTGCATTTTGTGAGGACATTGTGGACGTGTTTCGGAGTACTCACGTTCTTCTCATCCTTCCTCTTTAACATTGTTAGAATGTTATTTGGACACACCGAAGACTGACTTGCGCTACACACCTCCTCATATTCAGAACTAGTCAATTTACCCAACGGATGACCTTCGGGATACGTTGGAAAGTCGTGATTATGAGAATCATGCTTCACAACGTAACCCCATACCCCATCACCCCTATCTTTGGCCCGGATTTCAAAATTGCACCCAATCTTCTTCGTACTAGTCAACCTCACATCTTTAGTTTTTCCGGACCTGTACTTGCCACCAAAATGGCATACAATCTTCGCGTAGCCTAGGATCTTGCCACTTGTCTTTCTCGAATCTCCTATAGAAAGGGTTATATTTTGACGGGCCGCGATATCCCGTACGTGTTTAACAAGATCATCCCTATTTGAAAATAATAGGGATGTATCAAATTGATCACTGACATCCGGTCCCTACAAATTGTATTACCATCAATTAGAAAATTGCACAATAAACAACAGGCTGTATGACATTTCGTGTAACATTATACGAGATGTTCCTGAAACATCTCGTGTAACTTTACACGACTTAAACACATTTATCTCGTGTAACATAATACGAGGTAATACACCATCACTCGTGTAGAAAAACACGACAAACAGCATAAAACTCGTATAATCTCACACGAAATAGAGTAATATCAGAATTTATAAATCCAATCTTGAAAAACAATTTCGTTTCAACATTGGATTTTTATTGCGATTTTGATCAAAACACCAAATATAACTTTAAAAACTTACTTCATTGCTGATTGAATTTTGATTTTGATGTGGAGAATTTGGTGGCAAACCTTCTTCTTCAAAAATATATTCCACAAGCTCAAGATCAATATGATCATAAAAACTTGGAGAATGTTGTGGAGAATCCATACTATGGTGTTAGATGATTTGAGAATTAATGAAAATAATGGGTATAAATTTATGGGCGTTAAGACTTGGACAATGGTGTCGTAGCTGCATGGGTGTACAGCAATGGTGTTTCTCTGTTGGGCCGTTGTCTGCGTGTATATCGTGTTTTATGTAGGGCTTCAGGGTGTATCTCATGTGTATATACACGAGATACTATGGTACATATCGTATATACACACACGATATAGTCTTTGTTTCTGGTAATTATCTCGTATGAACAATACACGAGATACACCCTGATTCATTTCGTGTATTGTTCATACGAAATGTCTTAGTAAATGTCGTGTATTTAAACACGACACATCATATAATAAACTAAAAGTTAATTATAAATAAATGTGGTAGGTTATATGATATTGTATGATGTTGGTTCAATCTTATATGTAATCATTGTTTGTTTTCCAACTTATTATAACAAGAAACATATAATCTTGATTAACAAATATGATAATTTCAAATATATAATCTTGAGTAGTTGGTATTCCTCTAATGTACAACTTATCATTAACCTCGTTTATTTTTTTTAATTTTTTTCTAGATTCTAGATGGCATTTAAAGTGTTTTTCATCTACATGAGTTTACTCCAAATCCAAATGGAAAATGAGTTACAAATATGTGCCATTATTTAGGGTTTTTAGGATTTTATGTGTCCCGATCTTGTGAAAAATGGTATACGGCTATCTCGTTTATTTTTTTTTAATTTTTTTCTAGATTCTAGATGACATTTAAAGTGTTTTTCATCTACATGAGTTTCCTCCAAATCCAAATGGAAATTGAGTTACAAATATGTGCCATTATTTAGGGTTTTTAGGGTTTTATGTGTCCCGATCTTGTGAAAAATGGTATACGGCTACCTCGTTTATTTCTTTTTAATTTTTTTCTAGATTCTAAATGACATTTAAAGTGTTTTTCATCTACATGAGTTTCCTCCAAATCCAAATGGAAATTGAGTTACAAATATGTGCCATTATTTAGGGTTTTTAGGGTTTTATGTGTCCCGATCTTGTGAAAAATGGTATACGGCTACCTCGTTTATTTTTTTTTAATTTTTTTTACATTCTAAATGATATTTAAAGTATTTTTCATCTCTATGAGTTTCCTCCAATTCCAAATGGAAATTGAGTTACAAATATGTGCCATTATTTAGGATTTTTAGGGTTTTATGTGTCGCGATCTTGTGAAAAATGGTATACGGCTACCTCATTTATTTTTTTCTCTATTCTAAATGGCATTTAAAGTGTTTTTCATCTCTATGACTTTATTTATAATCATTTGTTAGGTGATTATAAATAAAGTGATATCACTTAAATGTGATAGGTTATATGATATTGTATGATTCAATATGACGTTTGTTCCTTGACATGTATAAGTGTATAAATTTTGCTCAATTAACAACACAATTCAATAATATAACATATCATATGCGTATCATTAACATCGTGTTGCAAATCATCGAAGAACACCTTCATTTTGATATGTCGTATGGATATACACGATATTAGGACATCATATCGTGTTGTTGTGTACGACATTAATGGCAGAGTAAATTTAAATTTCGTATAATTTCATACGAACTAATATTTTACACAATTAGTTGATGTCGTGTAAAAGTACACGACATGAAGGCTTCCTGTCGTTCTTTCGCACACGACACGCAAAGGGTAATTTGGCCATTATTGGTGCCTTGTATGTAAGCTGCCTTGTATATAGAATTTATCATAGATATTTTATAATATCAGTACTAAAATTTACGAGGATGATGTACATATTAAAAAAAATATATATATATTATTTTTTCTAACAGTGAGAGAAAACGCGTTTTCCCTAATTAGAAATGTAGATAAAATTAGAGATGATGAGAGTAAAATTTTCTTTTACACCCCACATTGTCATAAGTGAAGATTGGTATTTGATTGATTACTTTTACCGAATTTTCACAACCAACCAAACATAACAATAATTACTTTCTGATGACCAAAAGCCATCCACCTTCTCTTCTCATCTCAAATCAAAGCTGTTAATAACATTTTCTACATATTGCAATTCAACGCCCCCTAGACCGCCTGCCTGCCATCATAAAATAGTACTCCCTCCGTTTCAAAATGATTGTTTCACTTTTTTTGCATTTATTACAAAGAAATTTTGCAATTGATTTATTGATGGTGTATCAATAATGAATTTTAGATTTTCATTTGTATAGTTAAATAAACCTAAAATTATTATTCAAAGTTTCTCGTAATAAAAGCAAAAAAAGTGGGACAATCATTTTGGAACGGATGGAGTAGATTATTAGTAGCATGACCTACCCTTAAATTACAACTCAATCTCTTTCAACTTTATAGGTTCATATTCTATTTTTGGTGACCTTATTTTACTGTAATTGTTGCTATGCAATCTTTTGTTTGTGTTATAAGAAAATACACATCAAATCACATTTAGAAAGACAATTTCAAATTAGGATAAATGACAAATTAATTAATGCACATAGTATTTGTGAGTGGTCAATTAAAATTAATAATTACCCAATATACATGTGTGAATATGTGCTACTCAAAATAATAATTAATTTTCTTAATATTTGTAAAAAACTTTAAATGAAATGTAATTTTGTACAAGAGGAATAACGGAATTAGAAATATCTTGGTGGACTACTTCCTAGAGAATTAAAGAAACAACAAGTCAACAACAACAAAAAAAAGTAATAACACCATAAATGAGTGATCTGATTTCTATGTTTATTAAATTAATTTATCTGTAAAATAAAATACCTTAGCCAAGGAATCTTTTGTTGAAATTTTGTATAAAGATAAAATTGCATCAAATCATTTCATTTATCCCAAAATACAATATACTCCCTTAGTCCCATTTAAAAAATATACAAAATTAGTATTTTCATGAGAATTAAGGAAAGTATATAGTGGAGTAAATGTTATAAGTATACAAAGTGATGTAGCAGAGAGAAAGTGGAGTGAATAATAGTAATTGAATAGTTATTGTGAATATGACAAGTGATTCACACGAATAAAAACGTATAAAAAATTTCCATTTTGATAAAATGGAATTGATAAAGGGTGTTAAAGGGTGTTAACAGTACAGTTGGTTCTATATACAGAGAGCGCGCTTCACCGAGAGACCTCTCTCTTAGATGGTCACACTTCTCGGCGATACCTCCCTTCTCCTGATCGATTCTCCGGCGATATGTTTCGAGGCCTTATACCGGGCCTCAATTCTTTCCACTCTCCGGTTGACGACGAACCCTTAGGTCGAATCCCGGCGACTTTCTTAAACCTCGTCCATCAATTCCATCACCTCGTCAACCTGTCCCGCCCAGAACCTTCATATTCCGGCGATTCACCTGTTTCCCGATCACTTTCCTTCTGGTTCGTTGTTGGTTCCGGAGCGATTCTGGTGCTTGGTTCAATTGCATGCTCATTTTACTCGAATAAGAAGGTGAAGGGGGAGGAAATTGTTGAAAGCTGTACTGCTGCGCCAACGATCGCTGAGGCCGCCGGATTGTCGCCGGGATCCAAAGGTGAGGAGATGATCAGAAGCTCTCTCAATGATGGTAAGGGTTTCTCGTTCATACTTTCCGTCTTTGATAAAACAGTTTATTAGCGAAATTATCCCCTCCAGTCATTAAATTTACACCTTCCACTAAATTATATTATATTTAACTTAATTATTATGTTTCCAGAACAGAGTATCTGTTCAGAAGTTAAACATTTACTTGGGTCATGATAGTGGAGAATTTAATCATGAGATGCCCAAGTTATTAGCACTTTGGTTATGGATATTGAATAATGCACAAATTAATGTCATATTCCTTTAGTAATTTCCATAGATTTGAGTTGGAAGGCTCCAATTCAGGATTAATGTTCGGCATTTAACCTTAGTTTCAGAATTTGTAGCAAATTGACCATCTGTTTTATTTATGTGATTGATTATACTTACAAATCGGATATTGGTAGGGTGTTCAACTCCAAGCCACGCCACCCATTATGACATACAACACTTGCATAGTGAATTGGTTGAATTACATGAGTAATGTTGCTTATTCAACCGGTTTGTCCCTGATTCTGGGGACGTGGCATTTCGGATTCATCTTATTGGGGACATAGCTATAAATTATTCCTAGGACCTATTAACTTGATCACTACCTAGATGAAATATCACGTTTTGGAGAATTGGGGAATTAACATTTTGGACAAAGTATTATTGATTTTTAAGAGATCATTTTGTCGTAGAGAAACCATTCATGTACATTAATGGTTTAAATACAGTCCTTTTATCTGTGAATTGTTTATTGTTTATTTAATACTATAATTGTTAGGATTTGGGACCTGTAGTGTAACTTTGGTTTATAACTTAAAAGCATTGTTTGATGTATTGTTCCTGACCTAACAAACACTAATCTTTGTTTAATCTTTTGTTTATTTCTTAACTCACTTTGTTCTACCTCTCTGTGGAGGCATTAAAGATTCTTATCGACACGTAATGTCATTGTCCTCCAAAATTGATGTGTTGAAGAAACCCTTGTTTATGGGCAATTTTTTTTCTGGTAATCCACTCTTTGCAAAATATATGATGCCTTGTTATATTATACAAATTATTTAGTAGCTACTTTCTGATTTTCATCTATTGAAATCACATCTGACTCTTCTCCCCTAACTGTCAACATTACCATATTGTATTGATCTCAAATTAGTTAGCACTTCCTTCCAAGAAGGATTCAACAGTGAACTTGTGAAAATAACCTGGTTGGATAATTGAAAAAGGAAACTATTCAGGAAAAGGCTGAAAGTGCTGCTCGTATCTAGACTGCAATCAGGGTGAAAATTGTCAAAGAAATATGCAAGCATAAGATAGGGTAGAAAGAAAGCAAAATTACCCTAATGGACATGTAAAACAGGGTGGTATATTACTTTCTCTTTTTAATTTAATAACTTTATATTTGATTTGAATATAGAGTCTGAAGTATTTCTTATACTATCATTTTCAAACAAATGTGACGTGTCTTTTCTCTTTGTATGGCAACTGGCAAGTAGATTTGTCTCTAATTTCTACGGATTGTTCGACTTTCAGCATTCTTCCATGAAAGCGAAAGTGAAGCTGTCTCAGAATCAGATGCAAACTATGCAGAAGAATTGCAGGTTCAAGAAGCTCTCTTGGCATCACTACTCACGTCTCAAATAGCCAGCACTGCTTCTTCCTCGAGTATCCGAGCAAGGCCCACATTGAGTTCACTCTTGAAGAACCCCGGGAAGAGAACTGCTGAGCGATCCCAAAGTTTCTGCGAAATCTGCTTGGAAAACAAAGAAACATGGGAAATGTACAAAAACTCAACCTGCTCTCATTCCTTCTGTTACGACTGCACAAGTAAGCATATCACTTCTAAGATCAAAGACTACATAAAAACGGTCACATGCCCTGGATTAAACTGTAAAGTTGCCCTAGATTTTGACGAATGTAGGTTAATGGTAACAAAAGACGTTCTTGTCCAGTGGGACGAGACAATTTGCAAGTCAATGATTCTTGAATCTCAGAAATTATACTGCCCTTTTAGAGATTGCTCAGCTTTGTTGGTAAATGATTATCAGGGGGTCACCAAAAAGATAGACTGCCCTTTATGCAAGAGACCTTTCTGTGCAACGTGCCTTGTACCATGGCATTCTGAGTTTACGTGCAAAGAATTTGAGAAGCTGAATAAGAAAAAGAAAGGGAAAGAAGTTAATATGACGGAGGCACTTGCAAAGAAGAAAAACTGGAGGAAATGTCCCAAGTGCAAATACTTTGTAGAGAAAACTGAGGGTTGTATGCATATTACTTGCAGGTGCAAGTATGAGTTCTGCTATAGGTGTGGATCTAAGTGGAGTGCGAATCACGGGGGTTGCAGACCGCAATAATGAGAGAAAAGAAGTGAGATGAGCCGAGAGAGGTGAGTAAAAAGATTTGTACATAGGGCCTACGACTATTAGATTGCCTAACAGCATACTAGGAGAAAGATTTCAAATAGAATTATTGAGATTATTGTCTGGTCTCTAGGAATTATTTTCACTTTTCATTTTTATTTTTATTAATAGAATTTCAGATGGTTTTATTTTAGGTACATGTAAATCTTAAATCAACTAGATTGTTGACACCCTTTTCTCTATTTCAATTGACGTAGCTACTATCATAAAAGTACTCCATAGTTTTGTTCATTACTGCCTTGATGTTAATATTTAATTATATACTCTCTCCATTACAGAAAAAGAGTGTCAGTTTCTTATACTCCCTCTAGTAAAGGCTAGCCTCATTTCACTAGTCAAAAGTTCTTAAAATGTACCTTAAAAAGGAATGTGTTTTACTCTTTCGTCTCAAAATAAATGTTAAAATTTTTTTTTTTTAAAATTTGCTCTATATAAATTTGCTTCATATATTAAGAACGAATTTGAATTTTTTTAGATATTCATATTGAAACAAATTGAGACAGAGGTAGTACATGTTTGTACTAAGACTTTTTTTCTTATTTTAATAACGTGTCATCTTTTTTGGGATGAATAAAGAAAAGTCCAACAACATGAGATAGTTGGAGTAAAATTAAGATGAGAAACTGTGAGAAGCAAGCATTTAAGGGCATTGAAAATGAACCCCTCAAGTATCATATGCAGTGGCGACGCTACACTCATGGTAAGGGTTCATCCGACCATTTCAATTTTGGAATGTGTCAATTTTAATACTATTAAATTTTTAGAAAATGATAATTTATTACTAAAAATTATTAATTTATATGTTTTGACCCCCTTAATTTTGAAAAAATTTAACGCTAAATTAATATTTCGATCCCCTTATATATTAAATTCAAATACTTTTTGCTAAAAAAAAAAACCTCGACCCCCTTCCAAAAAAATTCTGGCTTCGCCACTGATCATATGTACTATGATTTGGTATCACAATAACAATAACCTAGGCATTATACTCCTTCCTTCTAAAATAACTATCACTTTTGGTTTGGGATCAAAAAATTCAAATTTCTATTTTTATCCTCGTATTTGGAACTTGTTTTGTTTTATTAATTGGGTTGTTGTATGAATTTGATGACGCCACGACCCGGGGTGGCAAAGGTTGCAGAAACGCGTCGGCACCTCGGGAAGAATATGCAAAATAGCACCGTTAGGGTTGCGGGGGTTGTCCCGCTATAACCCTCCGGCGTAGGAATCAGCATACTCCCTCCGTCCCAGCGAAAGAGCCATTTATTTCCTTTTTGGGCGTCCCATTTAAAAAGCCACTTTCCCAAAAAGGAAACCTTAAATCACTATTCTCTCCACTCATTCTCTCTCCTACTTTACTTTTACACTCACAACATTATCTTTCTTACATCACCTCCCACTCATTCTCTCTCCTATTTAATTTTTCATACTCACAACATTTAAATTTTTTCTCTTTCCTACATCACATTTCTTATTTTGCGTGTCGGACAAATTTACCGACTCTTTCGCTGGGACGGAGGGAGTATATTTTTTGTATAAACTGTATGGAAGCTCTCTAGAGAGAGAGTTGTAGAGAGAGAGAGTGTGTGTATAATGTGAATGAGAGCTTACCTTTGCTTTGGAGGGATTATAGTATATATAGGGTATAAAGTGCATGTGTGGTACTTTATGAGGGGTCTTAATGTAAATATTTGGTATGCATATATAGGGGATATATTTGACTGTATGGAGCCGTATAAATGTGTATGTATAAATATACTGAAAAGTCAGGGCTCATCAGAATTAATGGACAATTTTGGTACTTTTATCATTAAATTGGGGTAGTAATTATCGTTTTTAAAATTTTTTAAAACTTGTGAAAAGTTCAAAAATGACAGTTATTTTGCACCGAATGGAGGGTGTAACTATATAATCCACGTATGGGGTTAGATATTGACAGAATGTATGGAAAAACACAGAGACAGAGGTAGATGTGTCTTTGAACAAAGGAGATATTTTTTGGGAAGCCAAAGCCAAAGCCAAAGCCAAATTCATCCCTTAATGACTTGTTGCTTGGTGCCCAGTATTTCTGGGAGTTGGGGCAGTCACGTACACAACCCTGCGGATCAATTAATCAAAGAACCATCTTAGTCTTGAGAGAAGCAACACATCATGCTTGCAATATACTCCCTCCGTCCCTCTCCAAATGTCTCAATTTTTCATTTTGGGTATCCCATTTAAAATGTCTCAACCCAAAAAAGGAAAGTTTTTTATTATTTTTTTATTTGTGGGACCCACTTGTCATACTCACAATAAATATCCACTAATTATTCCATATCCCACTTTCTCTTTCCTACATCACTTTTCATACTCACAACATTTAAACTTCTTCTCTTTCCTACATCACTTTCCTTAATTCCCGCGCCGAACCCATTTTGAGACATTTGGGGTAGGACGGAGGGAGTAGAAAGGTTCAACAATGCGGGGTTATTTTAGACATTTTGTTGTCAGTTTGTCAATCCAATTGGGAGCCTATCCAGTTTGACTGTCTTGTGTTAGGTGTAATTCAAGTTACATGTTACTATAATATTCTTGTGTGCGCTATAAAATGTAACAATATTATTAGAAAATGTAACTCGTGTTACTATAATAGTCAAACTGTTGTGCAATCCAACTGCACATAAGCACCTATCCCGCTTGGCAGTGCAGTAACGTGCTTGTATTGCTGAGCTTTGCATGTAAGGCCGGTGATATAGGATGGAAATAATATATAGTTGTCCATGATCTTCAGCTGCCTTAGAATTGCCCCTTGTCTGTTGCTCTGAACTAGCTGCTAAAAACATGCCTCGAGGTTAGGAATGTGGTTCTTAAATGTCGATCTCAAAGAGTTGGCAATCGAAATATGAAGTACTACTTAAAGCTTGGAAAGATGATCAGGTCAGAATGTCCATGCTCCTTCAGATCTTGGAAAGAAAAAATTTCATTGTGGTTGAACTCATTTATGAATAAAGGTCGTTACGGATTCGATTTTGCCATTTTGCTTTTGCCTGAACTTAAGTTTAAGCAACCAGATTAAGGGTGCGTTTGTTTTTCCATTTTCAGCCTTAATTGCCTCTTAACACGTATTAGTTTAGAGGATTAGAGAAATAAGTGTGTTTATGTTTTTTTTTTTTGAAATCAGACTTGGTAGGCTCTTAAAACCCTCTTAATTTTAAGCACCTAAAATAGTGTTGAACGTCCTCTTATTCTCTCTGATTCACAATTTTGGAAAAATGTCCTCAACAATTTTAAGCGCCTAAAATAGTGCTCAGCTTATTATTAACAAGGCAAAAAATTATATATTATTCAGAAGGGTAAAATGGTAAAAACATACATTTCAGAAAACGAATTCAGAGGTAAAAATCAAACAGCTTACCTAATTCAGAATTTAGTCTTCAGACGTTGCCTATTAATGATTCAGCCAATTTCAAAAGTGAAATCAGATTTCAGAACTTAACACTTAAAAAAAAAACAAAAAACCCCTAAGAGAACCCATTTATGAAAATGGAGCCTTGACAATGGAACGGATGGTCGTTCCTTTTTCGAGGGATTAGAAACGGCTCCAACGTTGGTTAGCTCTAGCACTCACGAGTGCGTAAATATTTTCACTTGTAAAACTTCCACTATAAAATATAAATATTTGTAATATAAGTCATATAAAATAGGATTAATTCCTTCCTACCCTTCTAGCCCAGATTTTAACCCATAAAAACTCATCCCAGATTCAAAATTCTAAACTCATTGAGAAACTCAGATCAAAATACCGTGTAAACCCAAAACTCATTTGACCTGATCAAATATGATTTCTAAATACCAATTTTACCCTGCCACCACCCCGCCATCCGACATCGCTCCCCTCATCCGCCTCTCTCAATCCCTTGAATCAATTTTCGATTCCCCCACCCCTTCTGAATTCTTCCCTGATGCCAAAATCTCCCTCACCGGCGGCCCTGACGTCCCAGTCCACCGCTGCATCTTGTCTGCTCAAAGCCCCTTCTTCAAGAACATTTTTGCTGGTAAAGAGAGGAATATGAAATTGGAGCTTAAGGATTTGGCCAAGGATTATGAATTGGGATTTGATTCGGTTGTTAGTGTGTTGGGGTATTTGTACAGTGGGAAAATTAGGGCTTTGCCTAAAGGTGTTTGTGTTTGTGTTGATGATGAGTGTTTGCATATTGCTTGCCGGTCAGCGCTCGATTTCATGCTGCAAGTTCTTTATGCTTCTTTCATTTTTCAGATCCCCGAGTTGGTTTCTTTGTGGCAGGTATTGCTAATTTCTTTTCGATTCGATTCAATTCAATTCAGTTTATATTTTGTAAACAATTAAGCTATCAGGGCTGACTATGAGTGAATGAGAATAGATAATCTTATAGCTACTGTAGTATCAATAAAGCTTGTACATGAAAGAAAAAAAATTCTAAGTTCTAGTTTAAAGTGCTTAATTTAAGAACCTTCGAGTTTCCATTCGTGACTAATTTTCAATGCTACAAAGCTCGTAGAGTACACGTGGATATATAGGGATAATTTGTTTTGTCTACGCTTGTTTTAACAACTATTATGTTAGGTTTTAACAACTATTTCTTGATTTTTTTCGAGTTGCTATAGGACCATTCATAGTGTTGTCATGTCCTATACCAGTTGCTATAGGATCATTCAAAGGTCTTAATGTGTTGGTATAAGATTGTGTGAGGTCCTATATCACTTGATATAGGACCATTCAAAGGTCTTATAGCTTTGTATATGATGTTGTTAAGTTCTATACCAGTTGCTATAGGACCATTCAAAGGTCTTATAGTTTTGTATATGATGTTGTTAAGTCCTATACTAGTTGCTATATGACCATTCAAAGGTCTTAATGCGTTGGTATAAGATTGTGTGAGGTCCTATATCACTTGATATAGGACCACTCAAAGGTCTTGTAGCTTTTGTATATGATGTTGTTAAGTCCTATACCAGTTGCTATAGGACCATTCAAAGGTCTTAATGCGTTGGTATAAGATTGTGTGAGGTCCTATACTACTTGATATAGGACCATCCAATGGTCTTATAGCTTTGTATATGATGTTGCCAGGTCATATACCATTTGCTATAGGACCATTCAAAGGTCTTATAGCTGTGAAATCTCATTTTTTTTTTTTAAATTAATTTTCCTCCACAGTTTTATACTAATGAAATATATTGCAAGAATAAATGTAAATAAAGCATTGGCCAAGCGGTTAAGACCTTGATTTATAGTTGAGGGTCTAGAGTTCGAATCCCACACTCTACATTTTGATTCAATTTTTCTAAAATAACATAGAAAAAGACGGGGTGGGCTAGGAACTTGATGGGAAGAGGAGGGATATTCTAGGTATATTAATTACAGCGAATTTCTGAGGAATTTCTGATCTCGATTGGATATTTATGGGTTTGTGATCTCAATTATGGGTGTCCTTGGCTCTATAAAATATTGTCATATGTTTTTTATTTACAATAGTGTCACCCGCACGTTCTTAATATTTTACATCACACATTACAAATGTTTTACATTTTGTATCGATATTTTAAAAACTAAAAAGTACTCCCTCCGTCCCAGACCAAGGGTATATGAGGGGGATTTCACGCTTCTTAAGAAATTTTTTAAAAAATGAATAAAAGTTAAATGTGAGATAGGAAATAGTAATTAAATGTGTGGTAGGAAATATGAGAGATAATGTAAAAGTTAAATGTGTGGTAGGGAATAGGAGAGAGAATGTAAAAGTTAAAAATATTTAATAGGAGAGAGAATGAGTGGGAGGAATAGTAGTTAAATGTGTGGTAGGAAATAGGAGAGAGAATGTATAAGGATATAATGAATGGTTTTTTTGTAAATATATGAAGATGATAAGGGTATTAATATATTCAAAAACTTGCCTTTTTTGAAAATGAACTCTTGGTCTGGGACGTCCTAAAAGGGAAAGATGAACCCTTGGTCTGGGACAGAGGGAGTAGTAGATTTTTTAAGGCTGTAGCGTTGTAGGCATTTTTCACTGGAACAATTCCAAGTTAATCCCACCGGTGGGATGTGTAGGGAAACTATTTGAACAATAAAATGGCAACTTAGTTTGGCAAAATAAGTACTGCACATACCACTGACTGTAATTTGCCAATGAATCTTGCTGAGAAAACCAAGTACTTCATTGCCGTGTTGCACCTTGTGTTGAAATTCTGGTACTTTACTTCGACAACGAAGAATCTTACCATCCCAATGGTTTGTTTGAAAATAAAAATAAAGGAATAACATGCAGCCTAATTGCAACTTTGAATCATTTTCACTTTCAAAAGTGGTAATTCAGCTTATAGAAATTGCGTCCAACTTTCACAAAGAAGGTGTCTGATTCCTCATTCTATTTGTTGTTGGCTTCATTCATCAACTGCATCTTAACATCTGCAAAAGAAATTGTTGAGTCTTGAGAATATATAAATGTAGAAAAAATGAGAAAAAAACTTATCAGGAATTTCCACGTCAAATTGATCAATGCCTGAATGCCAAATCAACACCCGAATATGTTCTTTATGACGAGTGGGCATCATTCAGAATGAGCACTTAAGAGCCTTACCCATTTCATATTCCATTTATGACCATAACAGTCAATCCATCATGTTTATACCTCCATCAAACTAGAAAGAAAAAACATGACACTTATGTTTATGCGACAGAGAGGGTATACTCCCTCCGTCCCACGTGAATACAAACTTATTTCCTTTTTGGTCCGTCCCACGTGAATACAAACTGCCCAAAATGGAAATAAATTTATTATTTTATATTCACCCTACCCCACCCACTCATTCTCTCTCTTCATTTCCTACCACACAATTTATTCAACCAACTCCACTCATTCTCTCTCTTCATTTTCTACCACACATTTTCATTATCTTAATAATATTTCTTAATTATTGTGCCCGGAAAAATGGTTTGTAATAAGGTGGGACGGAGGGAGTATGTTGCATGGTCAAATTAGCATCAGATGCAGGTTATTAAAAATTCCACTAGTATAAAGGGATTGCATTCATATAATTCTCCACATGTGGGAATATGAATATGAATTTTCTTATGCAAGCATTGTTCCTAAAATCCCATCAATCATCCCATTTATATATCCCCTCGTTTCCCCAAATCCTCACTTGAAATAGACAACATAAAATTACCCTTTTAATATCGCGCTCTTTACTTTTACGCCACCCTCCACAATGGATCCTCCTTACACTTACCTTTTCCAGATCCTACTATTACTTTCAATAGTATCCAACTCTTACCAAGCCAGCATGAGCAATCAGTCTCGGTTCTTTACTCTTATGAAAAAGTCTCTTTCAGGAAACTCCTTGACTGCCTGGGATGTCAGTGGAGGAAAATCCTACTGCAACTACACAGGTATTGGCTGCAACGATGAAGGAATCGTCTTACAGGTAGATATATCAGGTTGGTTACTATCTGGTAGCTTACCTGAAGATATCTGCACTTACTTGCCTCAGTTAAGAATTCTTCGTCTTGGTGACAACAACTTCCGTGGGCCCTTTCCTCACAGCATTGTCAACTGCTCTTTACTGGAAGAGCTAGACATGAGTTCCAATTCTCTCAACGGGAGATTGCCAGACTTTTCACCTATGATATCTCTCAAGATTCTTGATCTGTCTTTCAATTCTTTTACTGGAGAATTTCCTACGTCAGTCCTGAACCTTCCCAATCTCAAGGAGCTGAACTTCAATGAAAATGAGGGTTTCAGACTATGGCGTTTTCCAGGGAACATTTCCAGTATGACAAAGATCAGATCATTGATCTTGAGTTCATGCATGCTAAGTGGTGAAATTCCAAAATCCATTGGAAATCTGACTTCTATTGTTGATCTTGAATTCAGTGGAAACTATCTTGTGGGACGAATTCCAAGAGAGATTGGGTTATTGAAGAACTTGCAAATGCTTGAACTTTACTTCAACGAAGTTGCTGGTGGAATACCTGAGGAGCTCGGAAATCTGACAGGGCTCACAGATTTGGATATGTCGGTCAATAGGTTGACTGGAAAGCTGCCAGCAGCAATATGCCGACTTCCCAAGCTCAGTGTCCTGCATCTTTACAATAACAGCCTCACAGGAGAGATCCCCAGTGAGATTGAAAAGTCAACGACCCTGATTGCTCTGTCCCTTTATGCCAATCTATTCACGGGACAAGTTCCAAGACATCTAGGGAGATTTTCCCCTATGGTTGTCCTGGACTTGTCAGAAAATCAATTAACTGGAGAGTTACCAGATGAGGTGTGCCATGGAGGTAAATTGCTTTACTTTCTTGTCCTGGAGAATATGTTTTCTGGAAGTATCCCTGAAAAATATGCAAAATGCACCTCTCTTTTACGCTTTCGAGTTAGTTCTAACCGTTTGGAGGGCACAATACCGGAAGGACTTCTAGACCTTCCCCATGTCACGATAATTGATTTGGGTTCCAATAATTTGAGCGGTCCCATTGCTCGAACAATTGGAAATGCCAGGAACTTGTCTGAATTGTTCCTACAGAACAATAAGATTTCAGGAGTTCTGCCCCCTGAAATCTCTCAAGCTTTAAATCTAGTAAAGCTTGATCTCAGCGACAACCTCCTGTCTGGTCCATTACCTTCTGAAATTGACAACCTAAAAAAGCTCAATCTACTGATGTTGCAAGGAAACAAGTTCACTTCTTGTATACCCGAGTCACTTTCTTCACTAAAATCTATAAATGTTCTCGACTTGTCAAGAAATCTCTTGATAGGTAGTGTTCCAGAAAGCCTCAGTGAATTATTACCCAACTACATAAACTTTACACACAATCTTCTTTCGGGTCCTATCCCCCAGGCAATTATTAAAGGAGGGCAGTTAGAGAGTTTTTTAGGCAATCCAGGTCTCTGTATTCCAGAAGATCTAAATCCTGCAGATCCAAATTTCCCAATATGTTCACAGAAATCCATTAGGAAGAAAGTAAACCATATATGGGTGGTTGGAATTTCAATCGGGGTTTTCATCGTAGGAGGTGTACTGTTTCTAAAGCGCTGGCTGGGTAAAGAAATGGATGTATTGGAAGATGAGGAAACCTGTTCTTCCTCTTCTTTGTCATTCAATGCAAAAAACTTTCATGGACGAAGCTTTGATCAGCGTAAAATCACCGAAGGCATGACTGACAAGAATGTCCTGAAACATGGAGGATCTGGAACAGTATATAAAATTGATTTGAGCAATGGGGAAGCAGTTGCTGTGAAGAGGCTTTGGGGTCGCAAGTCGGAAGATTCTGCATCAGATGGCAATTTGACTGCAGGCAAAGATTTGAAAACTGTGGCTGAGACACTAGGAAGCATAACACACAAAAACATAGTGAAGTTGTATTGTCACTTGTCAAGCTTGCGTTACGACCTGTTGGTGTACGAGTACATACCAAACGGAAACCTTTGTGACGCACTTCACATTGCACAAAACCTTTTGGATTGGCCCACTCGCCATCAGATTGCCCTGGGGATAGCACAAGGCTTAGCATACCTCCACCATGATCTCTTGCCACCAATTATTCACAGAGATATCAAGTCCGCCAACATCCTACTGGATAGCAATTTTCAGCCAAAGGTTGCAGATTTTGGCATAGCCAGAGTTGTACGGGAAAGAGGGAAAGCTTCGACCACTATTATTGCAGGGACTTACGGCTACATGGCCCCAGGTAAACTTATAACCCACCCACATTCATATTTACTTGCATATTGAGAACAAGACCATTTCTGGATTATGCATAAACACACACACACACACTCACCTGCATAAGCATACATGCATGCATGCATGCATCATTTTAGGCCATGTGTTGACTTTGAATGGTGGTTGTGACAGAATATGCATATTGTTCCAAAGCAACAACCAAGTGCGATGTCTACAGTTTCGGAGTAGTACTGATGGAACTAGTAACTGGGAAGAAGCCCTTGGAAGCAGAGTTTGGAGAAAATGAGAATATTGTTCACTGGGTTACTAAAAAGGTGGAGACTAGAGAAGGAGCTATGGAGGTTGTGGACAAGAGACTGTCAGAGTCTGCTAGAGATGAGATGATTAAAATTCTTAGGATTTCTATTCGTTGTACATGCGGGACGCCGGCCCTTCGCCCAGCTATGATTGAGGTTGTTCAGCTGTTGACTGAGGCAGACCCTGATCTTATTCTTGCAAGTCACCATAAAAGACAAAAATAAGAAACACAGCTCTTGGGATGAAGAATCAATTAATGAATTATGATTTCCGGAATAATTTATTTGGCCGACACGCATAGCATAGCATTTCTAGAACAGTGCTGCCTCTGGAAACTATAGAACTGCTTGTAATGTATAATGTACCCTTTGTATTTCTTGTATGAGTCAGTACCAGTAGATACTATAGATTATGCCCTACTTTCCATTCATTCTTTGGAAGCAAGTTTTTTAAAACATATTGATCCAATGGTTGTAAGATGGGTAGGGTATACTACTGACCTAAGTCCTGACAACCATTGGCTCACTACTTGGTCCAAAAATCTCACTCGTACCGCCAGGTGCAATGCATTGCTCTTTCTTAACTATCACTACTCCCTCCATCCCAAAATGAATGTCCAATTTTTTTAAAAAAATTGCTCTTGATCAAGAGCAAATAAAAAAAATGAACATTCATTTTGGGACAGAGGGAGTAGTTCTTATGACCTCTAGCAAGTAGCTTAAGAATGGGTATCCTTTGTATTTCTCATTGACCCAAAAGAAAATAAATTATCTAGCTTTTGGGATTCCTAGTTGTTGCTTTCCATTTATCTCCGTATGAAATAGAGTAATGAAAAGTCAAGTCAACAGCTATAGGATACTCCAGAAAGAAGTAGAGATGTGTAATGACCTAGGGTTCTTTCTGATTTGGGGATGACTGTTAAATTTGGTTTGGGAGGCAACGCTGTCGTTTTAATCCTTTATTAATTACGTCGTAATTGTGGTAGTAGCGTACTTAGTATGTACGCTTTATCTTTAATTAAAACTATGTCGTTTTGGTTAGTATAAGGCGGTTATTTGTAATAGCTTTACGATGTCGTTTTCCTTTGGCATGTTGCTGAGTTTGTTAGAAGCATGTGCTAGGCAAATTATTTGCTATTTCAAGAGGAACATCACCTCTGGGAATGATTATCAGTATTATCAACAACTTTCTCACTTTCTCTCTCTAATTTCTCTCTCTTATCTCTCTCTCTCTGTTAATCCCTCTGTTCTACCTCAATTTCTTCTGTTTCTCACTCTATAAAACTCTGTTCTAAATCAATTGATCGATTCAGTTAAGCCGATTCATAACAAAATTTCCCCATTCTTCGAAAAATCCTTGTCCCAAGGATTGAATTGAGGAAAGTTGGAAGCAATTACCGGCCAATCTTTCCAAGTCGCATCCTCTGGAAGTGAGTTTGACCATTGAATCAAAACCTATAAGGCTGGTTTATTCCCTCTTTTTACCGGTCTTCTATCCAGGACAGCAATAGGTTCTATGAGAAACTGTCCTTCATCGCCAATGATTGGTAGGGAGGGATTTGGTACAATTTGGTCGCCTATCTTTGGCTTGAATAAAGAAACATGAAACACTGGATGTACCATTGAAGTTGCTGGGAGCTTGACTTTATAAGAGACAGGGCCCACCTTTGCTTCAATCTGGAAGGGACCAAAATACTTTGGAGCCAGCTTCATGTTTTTCCTCAAAGCTAGAGTCGATTGTCTGTAGGGCTGTAATTTCAGGTATACCTAATCTCCTACTAGCAAAATTCTTTCCTTTCTTCCCCTGTCAGCAAACTGTCTCATCTTGTTTTGGGCTTCAGTGAGGACCTCTCTCAAAACTTTCACTTGCTTATCCCTGTCCTTGATAAAGTCAGTGACAGCATCCACCTTGTTGTATTGTTCATGGCTAAAAATGGCTTGGGGTGGGGGTAGCCATAAAGGGCTTCAAAAGGAGACATCTTCAAGGCAGTGTGGTAGTTAGAGTTATACCACCATTCAGCTAATGTTAGCCAAGATGACCACTGAGCTGGTTTAAAACTGGTAGCAGCCCTGAGATTTTGTTCTAAACATCGATTCAATCTCTCAATTTGATCATCTGTTTGTGGATGGTAGGCTGTGCTTAGGTTTAGGGTGGTGCTGATAGGCTAAAGTCACACGCCTACAAATTAACCAAAGACTTGGCCACAATAATGTAGCTAGAGCAAGTCCAGGATCAAACTCGAAGAACGGTTATAAGTTTGCACAATTGTCACTTGACAAGATTGGGGGTCTAAACTTGATTTTTATTAATTCCTAAGACGGGAATAAAAACTAAGTTGTAAACAATTAAGAAAAAGCACTTTGGATCAATTATTATCCCCGTCTATCATTCAAATATCATCGGTTAACTCTTTTCACTTTTATCCTATCCACTCGATCTCTATCTCTTCCTTTGATATTAGTTAATAGCAGTGCACACTCACTAATAACCCTAATCAATATTTAAACCTAACTGACACAGTCTAGATTCACAATATCAATTGATTACCGATTTAAGAGATTAAGATCGAGAACACGTTCTAATGTTATTTCAATTAGATACTTGTCTATTTTCTCCTACTTCACAATCCACCATGACACATGCATGGACTATAAAGTTGCTACTTGTGAAACCCTAAATTGACACAATCTTAGGGGATTCTGGCAATAAATCAAGATCCAAGATTTAACAATCGGCCTAATTGCAAAACCCTAGAAATCAATTTAATCAATCAAAAACAGAAGAAAATATAAATAGGATAAAAGGGATGAAAAGAATTAACCTCAATTGAAATCAAGAACGGTTCCAATAATTAAATTCAAAGCAAAAGGATTTAGTTCTTCATGAAAAATAATAAAGCACTCTAGGAAAAATAAAAGTTGAAACCCTTAATATTTTCTAAAAGGAAGTATATATACTTCCACCCTAAAAACCTAAATCTAAAAGGAAAAGAAAAAGCAAAATAAAATAAAAATAAAATAGTTTCCAAAACCCCACGCCACCAGGTAAAGAAAAGGAAAATAAATAAAAAGTTTTCAAAGTCAACGAAGGTACTCGTGGTCACGACTCGTGTAAAAAAAGTCTCTCGCGCTAATATGGAGCACGACTCGTGGACAATATCACTAGTCGTGACTTTTCTTCTTGGTTACTGCTACTGTGTGCCTTAGATTCTTGCTTGGATTCGTTTCACATTTTATTCACAATTGCACTTTGGTCACTGAACTTTCCATCTTTGCACTTTAGTCCTTCAAGTTTCCAGATTTGCAGTTTGGCCCCTGCACTTTATATTTCCAGCTTACTCCTCAGTTTTTCATAATTGCAGTTTGGTCCCTGGATTACTCAAATTTCTGCAAAACAGTCTTCATCTCTCTTGATCCCCTTTTTGCTTGACTTTTGCTTCTTGAAAATATTACATCCGAATATGAAATAAAATAATTCAAATATCCTCGGATTATAATAAAATCTCACTAAATCCTCTCAATACATATTTCACTCAAATTACATCAAACCTATACTAAATACATGAAAATAAAGAATTATAGGGACGGAAACATAGGAAATATATAGTATAAATCCGTCTTATCAAATACCCCCACGCTTAGACCATTACTCGTCCCTGAGTAATATCCTAAACCCCAATCTAACACCGGCCTAAAACAGATGCATGGAGGGTAAATGATTCCTAGTCTCCTCTAATCCGCCAACTCAAGTCCATGAAAAATAATAACCATCGGAGTAATAGAAACTCCATCTCCTCATAACACCAAAATATAAACAATGAAAATAATGACCTTAGCTTGATACCAACTCCCATAATAACACAGTATCCAAACTAAGGTCCACACAAATAAAGCCAAGGGAAACTAAATATGTCCTATGTTTCCCCCACGCTTAGCTCACACTACATACACCCTCATAAAAAGAAATCATTGTTAAGGTTGCGATCCTTAAACAAATATTTACCTCGTGAAAAGCACTAACCCCCCTTGTAACTCCAAAAATGAACGAGGATTTCTAAATCCTAGACACCACTATCCAAATCTCCTACTCCATAGTGATCCTACCTAACACTCCAAACCTCCCTTATGTCTCCAACTCCGGTGATATAAAAGATAGTATACATTTCACATCCTCACCTTTTGCCTAGGTGCCGTTTTCGGTTTTCACCTAGCCTCTCTTTTTTTTTCTTTATAACTTTTTTTTTTTCATTTTTTTTAGTTCTTTTTTTTTTTTTTTTTTGGAAAAAAAAAAAAAACATACTACAATATTCATCCTTCCCCCCACGCTTAAACTGGACATTGTCCTCAATAACACTAAACAATAAATACGGGACAATAAAACATGGGGGAAAGGGCACCACATAAACTAAGTAATGGGACGGGAGGCCCCACAAACATGGGCCTCATCAATGTAAGGGGGATGAAAATAATCTTTACAAGTTACCTCTAGAAAATGATTCGGCTCTATGACATGCCTCCCCGTTGGAGACCATTTAAGCTTCCCCTTTTTTGACTTCACTTCCTTTGCTTTCTTCTTCTCTTTTGCTTTCGTCCCCACCCTTGGTGGTTCACCTTTCTTCTTCTCATTCTTCACTTGTGGAGTTTCAACATCTATACCATCTACCTTGACCCCATCCTTAATAATCGGCTCACTCAAATCCATGGCACAAACCTTGCGCACATTCTTGGGAAAAGTCTTATCACCAAACACATTGAATCTCACCACTTTTCCATCAAACTCCATGGTTAACGAGTCATTCTTCACATCAAGCTTGATTTCCGAGGTAGACATGAAAGGCCTCCCTAATAAAATGGGAGCCTCAGAATCATTCTCCACGTCAAGAATAAAGAAATCCGTCGGGAATACCAAATCACCAACCTTCACCTCCACATCTCTAACCACCCCCTTAGAGTATGCGTTAGATTTGTCTGCCAACTGAATTACCACCCTAGTGTCCTCCAATTTACCCAACTTAAGATCTTCAAACAATGCATTTGGCATCACATTGATTGAAGCTCCTAAATCGAGCATAGCATTATGAACATGACCACCCCCAAATGAAACAGGAACCACGAACATGCCCGGATCACTACACTTCTTGGGCATCTTTTTCTGATAAACCGCAGACACATGCTCCAAGATCTTCACCTTTTTCTGACTCCTTTCCTTCTGATTTCTCTTCATAGTACACAATTCCTTCAAAAATTTTGCATATCTCGAAACTGTCTGAAGAAGATCTAAAAATGAAATATTTACCTCTAGTCTCTTGAATGTGTCAAAGATAGCCTTGTCAGGCTCCGATTTTCTATCCTCCCTCAATGCATAAGGAAACGGAGGGACTGACTCATAAACAGGAAATACGGGTGGAATATACTTCTCTTCAGAAATTTTCTCTTCCACCTTCTCCACATCCCACTCTGGCTCAACTCTCTTTCCAACCTTCTGTTCAGGCTCTATAGACACCATCTGCCCATCCACTTTCTTCTTCCTCCTCACATATACTGCACTTACATTCTGCTTCGAAAGTTGCTTAGTCTTTGTTGCCTCTCTAGCCTCTATTCTTACCACGGCCTCTGCAATCTGCCCCATTTGTCTCTCCAGGTTACTAATACTAGCATCCGTCTTCTGCTGATACTGCTGTATGTTCACATTCATAGTACTTACCGATTGCGCTAGAGAATTAAGTAGATCCTCTGTAGATGATTTAGGGGGATTCGCCTGTGGTGGTGGCCCATAAGCTGACCTGTAAGGTGTAAAAGCATGTGGATTACCCCACTTAGAACCCTGAGAATTCCCCCACGCTTGAGGTTATCCAAATCCTGTTGTCTTAACTTCTTCAAACTCTCCACTTTGCAACGAAGGACATGCATCAGTCGCATGAGAGAAATAATAACAAATACCACATTGCTTAGGTTGTTTGCTCAACACCATAGCCTTCACCATGTCTTTCAGTTCCTTCACATCCGTCTCAAGCTTACTTGGAGAATCCCTGCTAGAATCTGCTGCACTGACCTGTTTAATACTTGACCTCTTGCCATGATTCCTTGTGCTCTTAGCCAAATCCTCTAGCAATTTATGTGCCTCCTCAGTCGTCTTATTTAGAATAATTCCCCCACAGCAAGAATCTACCATTCTCTTATCCTGCATGATCAATCCCCCGTAGAAGTAAACTACCAGCTGGTCATCATTATACCCATAATACGGGCAGCTCCTACACAAATTGTGGAACCGAGTATAGTACTCATATAACGTTTCATCTGCCCTCTGTTCCATATTGCAGATATCTCTCTTCATAACATTTATCTGGTCAGGTGGAAAGAACTCTTCAAGAAATACCTCCTTCATCTGCTGCCAAGAGGTAATGGAGTTGGGAGGCAAGTGGTAATAATACCAAGTATTAGCGTTATCTTACAAGGTGAAAGAAAACGCTCTCAATAAAAACTGCTCGATCGGGAGTGTTGTCGGCTTCATACTTTGGTAGATTTGCACAAACTGAGAAATGTGCTGATTCGGATTCTCACCCGGCAGACCATGAAAATGAGGCAGCCGATTCAATAATCCTGGCTTCAGCTAAAAGGTGACACCGTCAGGCAAAGCAGGAAATACGACTGCGTGTGGTTGCTCCCCCCAATTAGGAGCTACTCTTTGCCTTAGGGTATGGGGTGGAAGCGGCGGTGGACCCTCAATCTCCATCTTATCCACCAATAAATTTTCCCTTCTCTTCCTGAAAGTCTTTTCTATTTTTGGATCACGAAGCTCAAGAAGATTATTAGTTGAACGGGTCTGGACCATACGATGATCCACACCACGAAGGGACAAGGGTAAAACTAATAAAGAGATAAAAAGATAAATAAAAAAACAAATAAATAAATAAAAGAAAAGAAAAATACTGAAATTAAAATAAGAACACAAACAAATAAACACAGTTCCCCGGCAACGGCGCCAAAATTTGATAGGCTAAAGTCGCACGCCTACAAATTAACCAAAGACTTGGCCACAATAATGTAGCTAGAGCAAGTCCAGGATCGAACTCGAAGAACGGTTATAAGTTTGCACAATTGTCACTTGACAAAATTGGAGGTCTAAACTTGATTTTTATTAATTTCTAAGACAGGGAATAAAAACTAAGTTGTAAACAATTAAGGAAAAGCACTTTGGATCAATTATTATCCCCGTCTATCATTCAAATATCATCAGTTAACTCTTTTCACTTTTATCCGATTCACTCGATCACGAGATATATTTCAATCTCTATCTCTTCCTTTGATATTAGTTAATAGCAGTGACACACTCACTAATAACCCTAATCAATATTTAAACCTAACTGACACAGTCTAGATTCACAATATCAATTGATTACCGATTTAAGAGATTAAGATCGAGAACACGTTCTAATGTTATTTCAATTAGATACTTGTCTATTTTCTCCTACTTCACAATCCACCATGACACATGCATGGACTATAAAGTTGCTACTTGTGAAACCCTAAATTGACACAATCTTAAGGGATTCTAGCAATAAATCAAGATCCAAGATTTAACAATCAGCCTAATTGCAAAACCCTAGAAATCAATTTAATCAATCAAGAACAGAAGAAACTATAAATAGGATAAAAATGATGAAAAGAATTAACCTCAATTGAAATCAAGAACGGTTCCAATAATTAAATTCAAAGCAAAAGGGTTTAGTTCTTCATGAAAAATAATAAAGCTCTTTAGGAAAAATAAAAGTTGGAACCCTTAATATTTTCTAAAAGGAAGTATATATACTTCCACCCTAAAAACCTAAATCTAAAAGGAAAAGAAAAAGAAAATAAAAATAAAATAGTTTCCAAAACCCCATGCCACCAGGCAAAGAAAAGGAAAATAAATAAAAAGTTTTCAAAGTCAACGAAGGTACTCGTGGTCAAAACTCGTGTAAAAAAAGTCTCTCGTGCTGATATGGAGCACGACTCGTGGACAATATCACTAGTCGTGACTTTTCTTCTTGGTTACTGCTACTGTGTGCCTTGGATTCTTGCTTGGATTCGTTTCACATTTTATTCACAGTTGCACTTTGATCACTGAACTTTCCAACTTTGCACTTTAGTCCTTCAAGTTTACAGATTTGCAGTTTGGCCCCTGCACTTTTTATTTCCAGCTTACTCCTCAGTTTTCCATAATTGCAGTTTGGTCCCTGAATTACTCAAATTTCTGCAAAACAGTCTTCATCTTCACAATATTACATCCGAATATGAAATAAAATAACTCAAATACCCTCGGATTACAATAAAATCTCACTAAATCCTCTCAATACATATTTCACTCAAATTACATCAAACCTATACTAAATACATGAAAATAAAGAATTATAGGGACGAAAACATAGAAAATATATAGTATAAATCCGTCCTATCAGGTGCCCATGAGGGAAAATAAGGATTCACAAAACTGACTCAAGGAAATCTTGTCTCTATCTAAGGTGATGGTAACAGGCAACTCATGGTATTTATATATGTGATCAAAAAAAGATTTAGCTACTATATATGCAGTATAGGGATGTTTAAGGGGTATGAAATGTGCATACTTAGTGAGCATGTCCACCACCACTAAAATGGAATCCCAATTGTGAGAAGTAGGCAATCCCTCAATAAAATCCATGGCTATGTCAGCCCATGGTTTATTAGGAATAGGTAAAGGTTGGAGCAAACCTGCAGGGTGGGTGGTTTCAGTCGTGTTGCTGACAGATGTTACAAGGAGCAATCCACTCTTGCACTTGCTTCTTCATTCCAGGCCAAAAGAAAAGTTGGGATATCCTCTTTGTAGTACCTTGGATACCAGAATGTCCCCCCAATGGTGAATGATGTAGCTCCTTAATTATTTTTTCTCTCAGTCCTCCAGTTTTCCCAATCACCAGTTTCCCTTTATATCTCAACAAATCCATTATTCAAGGTATAATCAGAAAACAGAGTTTTGCAATAATGTTCCTTCCAAGATCTTCTTAACACTCTCATCTTCCTCCCAACTAGCAATGACTTCTGTAACCCAATTAGGTTGTGCCACAGTGATGGCTAAGCATTCCCCAATTCCTTGGTCCTCATAAATCCTTGATAGTGCATCTGCAGCCTTGTTTTCAGCTCCCTTTTTGTAAGAGATTGTGTAATCATACTCTAGCAACTTAGAAATTCATTTTTGTTGTAAACTCCCAGTTACTCTCTGATCCATGAGATATTTGAGGCTCTCATGATCAGTTTTGATTTGAAATTTATGTCCACAAAGATAGTATCTCCATTTCTCAACTGTCATAAGTATAGCCAGAAATTCTTTCTCATAAGTGGATAACCCCAAATGTTTAGGGCTCAATGATTTGCTAATAAAGGCTATGGCTAAAACTGGGGCCCTAGTCATAGCTAACTTGAAGTTCTTGAAAAGCTTTATCTGCCTATGTACTCCATTTGAAAGCATTCTTCTGTAGGAGTTTGGTTAATGGCTTACTAATGAGGCCATAATGTCTAATGAACCTCCTGTAGTAACCTGTCAACCCCAGAAATCCTCTTAACCCTTTAACAGTTGTAGTTGTAGGCCATCTCAGCATTCCCTCAATCTTGGTTGGATCAGTAGATACCCCTGTCCCAGTGATAATGTGGCCTAGGTATTCCACCCCCTCAGTACCAAATGAACATTTACTCCTCTTAACAAACAACTGATGTTCTCTTAACTTATCAAATGTTTGTTTCAAATGTGAAAGATGAAGTTCAAATGTAGGGCTATAGATCATAATGTCATCAAAGAAAATCAGTAAAAACTTCCTTAGAAACTCATCAAAGATTGAATTCATGAGAGCTTGGAATGTAGCTGGAGCATTGGTAAGCCCAAATGGCATTACCTTGAATTCATAATGTCCATGATGGGTTTTAAAAGCTGTCTTGCTTATATCTTCTTCCTTCACTCTGATCTGATGATACCCTGATCTCAGATCCAACTTGGTGTAGAACCTTGAGCCATGTAACTCATCAAGCAACTCATCTATAATAGGAATAGGAAACTTGTCCTTTATAGTGAGTTGATTCAATTCTCTGTAATCAATGCACATTATCCATGTTCCATCCTTCTTCTTGACTAAGAGCATTGGGGAAGCAAATGGACTTGAGCTATGTTGAATAACCCCACTTGCCAATAATTCTGCCACAATCTTCTCTATCTCATTCTTTTGGAAATAAGGGCATCGTAGGGCCTTTTGTTTACAGGTTGACTATCAGCCTTTAAAGGAATACTATGATCAAAAATTCTTCTAGGTGGGAGCCCATTTGGTTCTGCAAAGATGTCACTGTAATCTTCTAGGACTGTTAAAATCGTGGGATGAATTTCCTCATCTTGATGATTCATTGTGAGTGAAAACATCTGGACTACTGCTCCACAGGGATATGATTGTAATTCCTTCACTAATGTACTGGCATTCATGAATTTTAGGGCTACCACATCTTCTACACCACTGAGGCTACAATGTTTACCATCCTTCATGAAACTCATAGTCATCTGATTGAAGTCAAAGGTAATAGGGCTAAGTGTTTTCAGCCATTGAATACCTAGAACTGCATCACAACCTCCCAAACTAATGACCTTCATATCAGATTGAAAATCCATTCCCTGGGTGCTCCCACTATCCACTAGAACGGTGAATGATTTAGTCCCCATCAATCCAGTGAGCTTGAGAGTTTGTAAAGTTGAACTCCCAGAAAGAGCATGTAAAGAAATACTCAGTTCTCCATCCACACTGTTATCCTGTTCATTCCCTTCCACTGGTGAGTCTAGTGAGTCATGCCATATCTCTTCTTCATCATTCTCTTCCACCCCCAATATAAATTTGCTTTGTTTTGCCCTTGTGTCCAAATTTATAAACCTCATCACAATTATAACATAGCCCTTTTCCCTTCTGGCTTGCATCTCAACTTGTGTGAGGTGTTTCATTGGGTAACTGGTTTTGGGTTTGGAAAACTCACCCCTCTAATTAACAGAGGATGAATTAGTGGAGGCTGTTTTGGACAGATTGGTGTTAACAGATTGAAAAGTATTATGTGGTTTAGGTATGAAGGTTTTTGGGTTATAGTTTAATGGAATGGGATTTGTATTGTTTCCCAATGGAGAGGTTTTGATTTTCCTTGTGGTTGCTTCCCAGTGAGACTCTTCAATTCTAGCAATACTAACAGCTTGTATCAGTGTATGAGGAAACTGAGTTTGGACCCTATATCTTATCTCCTCCTTTAACCATCATGAAATTCTTCACATAGAATCTTTCACTCAGAGTTGGTTCTTCAGCTTTCATAATTGTCCTTAATTCCTCAAACTTATCTTGGTAATCACCCACACTTCCCAGCTGTTGCAGCTTAGAAAACTCCCCTTCCACATTCTCATAAGCTTGTGGACCAAATCTGACAGTCACCTTATGAACAAACTCATCCCAAGCTAACCCATCAATCTCCTCAGAAAAATTTTGGTACCAAAACTCTGCACTACCCTCAAAATACATGGTTGCCAATTCAACCCTATCATAGAGAGGTACAGATCTATACTTAAAAAACTTGTGACATTTTCTAATCCACCCTCTATGATCTACTCCAGAGAACTTGGGAAATTCAAGTTTGAGATGTTTCTTATAAGTATCATTAAGTCCCTTATCACTTCTAACATCGTCCCCATACTTATTTCCAACTATGTTTCCCTCAGATTCCTCAATGTAAATGGGTTCATGTGGCTGTTTATCAGTGTTAGATCCACCTGATGTTCTAGCAAGGGGAGGGGCACCCAAAATAGAATTGGAATTGTTGTTACCTCCCTGTGATGTCATCCTTGGCTCCTCTACTCTGCTCCTGCTAGGTAGCCCCCTTTGTATGGCTGCTAGGATCCCACGAATCTCCTCCATGCTCCTGTTAACCATCGTAATTTCACCCTTCATCTCATCTATCTTAGATTGCAGAGCTCCTTCGAGTCCAGCAGCCATTCCAGTGAGCTTCTCTTCTGTCTGCTGCTTGAGGTTGTATTCCAAGGTTTGAAGGCATGTATCAACCATGGTTTCTCGATTTAAGGATCGAGAAAGCTCTGATACCAGTTTTGTTATGAATCGACTTAACTGAATTGATCAATTGATTTAGAACAGAGTTTTATAGAGGGAGAAACAGAAGAAATTGAGGTAGAACAGAGGGAGAGAGAAAGAGAGATAGAGATAAGAGAGAGAAATTAGAGAGAGTGAGAAAGTTGTTGATAATACGGATAATCATTCCCAGAGGTGATGTTCCTCTTGAAATAGCAAATAATTCGCCTAGCACATGCTTCTAACAAACTCAGCAACATGCCAAAGGAAAATGACATCGTAAAGCTATTACAAATAACCGCCTTATACAACCAAAACGACATAGTTTTAATTAAAGATAAAGCGTACATACTAAGTACGCTACTACCACAATTACGACGTAATTAATAAAGGATTAAAACTACAGCGTTGCCTCCCAAACCAAATTTAACGGTCATCCCCAAATCAGAAAGAACCCTAGGTCATTACAAGATATGGACTAGAGATTGAAGGTCTTGATTCTCAGTGTGCTTCCCTATATGTCACTTTAGGTTCCTTATACTAAATATAAAGCTTGAATAGGATTCACTCAAGAAGGGCATATTAAACTTTGAAATAGTGGAAAATAAAGGATTGAATGATGAGCATTTTTTTACCCTGTGTAGGAAAAAGTGTTGTCCTTTACATTCCATGGTTCTTCATTTCAACAAGTATTTAGATTTACTTGGGCAGGAAATGAAAAAGGATGACAAAGACACCAATCTCGTTTCAATGTAAAATAGGGGACGGCATGATCCTCCACATACCCTTCATGTAATGAGTACTATACTCGTTGTGCTAGTTTGGTACACAACAATGATCACTATCATATGATGTTGTATGATAGTGTAAATAGCATGAAAAGAAATCATGATTCTTCGTACAAAACAAGCACTTTGTGTATCCAAAGTGCTTTGGAAGAAATTTCTGTTTCTTAATTCAAGTAAAATAAGAGCACAAAAAGACTTGGTAATACCTGAAGATAAAAATGGTGATGTTATGGACCTTATGGTAGTCAAGTACTCAAGTCTTGAGCTTTTAAGTTAACCTACAGATGGTCAAGCATTGGGTAATAAAATCAGTTTCACAAACATCTGGAAGGACAAGAAGAATTTATGACATGTGCACACTAATGTCATAAGTGTAAGAATCTTGAGTGCACGACAAGCAGTGGCAGACCCAGACGTAAAAGTAAATGGGTGCACAAATTACAAATTTGATATTACAGAAAACAAAATGTAGTATGCAAGAGTTGAACTTGGAACCTATTTCTTAGTAAAGAAGGCTCCTAACCACTAAACTACAAACATCTATTATTCAAACTACGCACACTTTTACTAATATAATACAAATTTGGGGTAAAAAATATTTTTTGCACTGAATTTTGAGAAGTAACTGGGTGCACTTGCACCCATTTCATAAGCATTGAGTCCACCATGACGACAAGTACGAGAGACTCAAATTTTGTGCATGGTAGACAAAGGCCCCAACAAAGAATAAGATTCATGGAGGCCAATATTTCTTCCTCGCATGGTGGAAGGTCAAAAGATAAAAGTAAGATGCTTTAATCAATATTATACTATACTTCTTAAAATATAAAATACAGCTAGTTGTAGCAATGAAAGCTTGCTGAAGGCAAAGGTCCAAAATGAACAATATGCTAAGACTGTGGATCATTAATGTACATGTTCATACATAATCCTTTCATTTTTTTATTTTCATTTTTCACTCAACAATGTTCATTGAGCTTCACGGATTATCCCAGAAAATACAACAAATGACATGTGATTATAAAGTGAAAGTAATCACGAAATAAAACCAATCCTTATCACACACACGAGATCAATTTTCCTGATGAATGACTCATTATCATTATCATAGACGCCAGAAAATATAATATGGTGCTTCGACACGAGTCAACAATTTCCACACAGACGTTGTGTATTAATTAAAAGATAAACCATCATATCAAACAAGATCTAAATAGATAGAATCATCAAAGAACCTAATCCAAAATAAATATCAAAACTAACAAACGAAATTTCAGTATTCACAAATTAATACATATTATAAGGGAGCATTATCATTGCCACCAGTTTCAACATGATGCATTCCTTTTCGGACTATATAAAGTTTTACATGCAAACTTGATGAAAAATTGTCAATATCAAAAGGAATAGATTATACCTTCGTGCAGATAGTAGTTTATGTATTTGGGACTAAACTAATTTGTCTGTCAAAATTCAACTACATCCACCCAAATCCGTGCAGTTAACCTTTGGGCCCGGACATGTGTCCGGTCCATGGCCCGTTTCCTGCTGGTTTTTGGTAATAAATGGATCCGAGCTCACCTTTTTTCTTCACCTAACCAACCCAACCCAACCATAAACTTAACAAAAACAAATAGGAAATGAGAGTTGTCACACATTCAAATAAGCTCTGCCTTTCATTAAGAGTAAAGTTGTCTGCACACAGAAATCTCATAAAATTTTAGTCACAAATACAATTGGTCGTGTTTGATTGTCAATTCTGTTACAAGTACTACTACCGTTAAATGAAATAGTCAATCAAACACCGTCAACCATTATTTTTGGCCAACAATTTGTAAGGTTTCTTGTGCATGTAGCATTACTCTTTATTTAAACATATAGTCGTAACCATAGTTACCGGGAACACTACTTCCCCCACGTCCCACGTCTCGGATCGCGCCTCCTGGAATCGGGGTCATTTACATCCCAATTCTCCTAGGTACGCGACCCAAATCGCCAAAAAAAATCGTCCCAGATTATTCAAAAAAGAAGGTAGAATGTGACCTTTCAATCACCGTCGGTTAATCGCAGTTTTTTTTAAGAAGGTAGAATTTGACCTTTCAATCACCGTCGGATAATCGAATATCATCTGGATCCTTTTTCGGACTTTGCTGAAGTTGAAAACCCTTTGATCTTTATCGATCCAATGTTGACTTAAAGTGGAAAGCCTTTAAATCTTGGTCGGAATTGAAGTTGCCGTTGGGATTAGAAGAGACTACATGGATAGGGAAAGAGTCGAAATTGCTAAGGAGGGGAGAAGTGAGGAACGAACGACGCATAGTGTAATTGAATGGGACTCTACGTACAAAATTAAACCTAGAAGGAAGGAGTTTTCACCCTCAAATATTTACACATATCCATTAATTACACAACACTTTTAAAGGTGAGCGTGTTTAAAGATTTTTAGAGGGTAAGAAGCAATTCGTTTAATAGTATATATTACTTTAGCGTTCTCAATAAAAGCGTACCACGTTCCCAACTGGCGTACCGACTAATACTACCCTTAACGTACCCCAATATTTTAAAAGTCATGTTCCTCGTTCCCGTCCCACGTTCCTGGTAACTATGATCGTAACTCATAGCTTCAGCTAAACTGCAAATACTGATAGACACAATTATCCCCATTGAGGAGCAAGGAGTTTCTCTAAGCAAATGATTGCTGCTCAAACGCCCAAGTCCTAACATTCCATAAGGTTTTGGTTTTAAAGACGCATTTCTTCTATTTTATCAAACTTTAAGGTACCAGAATATGTCCGCTACTCTATCACATCATAGTTTTAATGACATTCATCGTTCTCTATTGTTTTATAATCCTCCCCCTAGGAAACGAAGTTACCTTGTGGGTGGTGGCAGGATTTTCAAGCAAATCAAAGGTAATAGGATGAGGTTGATCCATGAGCAACAACTGTGTATTCAAGTTGTCCATGCCGACCATATTCTGGATAATGCGTAGCCGGAAATCTCATTCTAACAAAACTTTATACAATTTGGTGAAGTTGGCAAGGGCCGATTTCAAGTCCATGATAACAAAACTTTGTCCACTTTTAGTCGGTATCTATCAAGCAAGCGAAAGTATAGATTAGTGAAAATTGAATCCATATGATATACTGTGTCAACTATTGAATTCATTATTATAAGATCAATAACTCAAAAGTAATAAATAATGTCCATATAAAAAAGTTGGGTAAAAAAATGGTAGAAATGAGTTGAAAATCTTAAAGTTTTAGCTAGTGCACGGAAAAAATTGCAACCATCAAATGTTGGCTCATCATTCTTTCCCAAGAGTTTCACTATGTGAAAACTTTCTCCACCTCTACCTCCCACTTTTGAGTGGATATCGGTAAATTATCGAGTGAAACCGGCATATTACGTTAATTTATTTTGTGTTGTAATTTAATGATCTTAACTTTGATCAAATGAAATAATCCTCCAATCAAAATACAGCTCTACCCTCTGATCTAGGGCATTTATGTAAAACTCACAACTTGTGAGCTTTAACAACCACACCACTCTCTAGCATGACTTGATTGTCCAATGTAATAACTTCATGTTTACTAAAGGCAAAAATGCAAAAAAAGTACCTCAATTATCCAGTTTGTGTTGATATAGCACCCAAAGTCATTTTTGTTGCATAATTACCTAAAGTGCCCACTTTGTGCAAGTTTAATACCTATGATTAACACCATCCAAAATTAGCCGTTAAATTAGACTTGTGCCATGTATATGACATTTTTAAAAGGGAAAAATTGTCCAAATAAAATGGCAGCCCTCTTCATCTTCTTCCTCTTCTCTATCCCACCATTGTTAATGGAGGAATGAATAAAGTGAAAGTTTCCACCAAACAATTTCCCCATTTTAAACAAAAGAAAGCCCAACCTAGGAGTCCAGCGAAATCTATAGTCAATTCCTTCCTCACTTTGTTTATCAAATTTCCCTCAATTTCTTCTGCACATTGATTGTAATTGTAACTCCTCTGTATATTAATCGTAACTCCTTTGTAGTTTCAATTTTGACTTTTTCATGCCACTGAGCAGCGGCGACAGTAATGGAAATGGATTGGACCTCCTTGGTATTGGTGGTCGGCTTTGTGGATGGCCATCGTCACGGATTGTTAGGGGTTTCGCGAGCATCCGGAGGAAAAGATCGGCACAGCAAGGTGTAACTTCTAAAGGTCTCCAGGACAAACGAGTTAGAGATCTAGTGAAATTACGGAGCCTGGGTTTGAATTAGATCCAAATTTCCAGCACCATCAGAATGTGAAATCTGCTTGTAGTAGCACTTCGGAGATTAGTTAGGGTTCCGGCGGCTTATCACTTTCCCGACTTGATTTGCAATTCAAACCCGACTTGATTTGAAGAATATTCGATTAAAGCTTGGATTGATTACAAAAAAAAAAATGGCAGTGTTCTTGAAGAACAGATTTTTAATGGATTTTTTCTGGGGTTATTTTTGGGAATGAGGGGCTACCATGGCCATGGAGAGGAAAAAATTAAGGAAGAAAATGAAGGTGTAAAAATTGGGGAAATATTTTATTTTGACAATTTTTGCCCCTTAAAAAAAGATATTTGCCATTAACGGCAAATTCTGGATGGCATTAGTTATGGGTATTAAACATGCACAAAGGCGGCACTTTAAGTACTAATTATGCAACAAAAATGACTTTGGGTACTATATCAACACAAACTGGATAATTGAGGTACCTTTTTTGCATTTTTGCCTATACTAAACAATAACAAATAAATAAATAAATAGTGAACAAAAACTCCGTTGTGGAACACTGGTAGAATATTACGGTATCACATCCAAAATCATGATTGTAAACTGACTATGTAAAGCAAACCCCAATGCTCATCTTCAGAAAAGAAAATTGTCAGCAGAGATTATCTTTTGGTATTGTACATTATGTTAATATGATTGTACGTTGGTCCACAGAAAAGGGAACTATGTCAGAACAACAAATGCTTCATTGCATCGTCATGTTGTACTATGTGCAGAAAGTCTTGCTCTATAAGTAAATTATTCTATTATCTACCAAAAGGATCAAAAGGATAACAAGCTATAATACAATGGGATGCGGCCTAACGCAGCATGACATGAAACACACTTTAAGAGATTAGTGACCATCAATTAAACCCTTAATTACATTTTAGAATCTTTTCTTTCTTCACTTTCTTAAGTGGAAATGCCACCTTACATAAATTGCATCAAATCTCCACAAAGATGTCTCATTCTCCATTTCTGCACTTGCTATCGTGCTTCTAAACAAGCGCGTCTAACACCTCAAAAAGAAAATGTTGATAAAATATGAAAAAGCAACTCCTATCAAAAAAGTTTTTTTAAAAAAAAAGAAAGAAGCCAATCAGGAATTGACATGACAAAATGATCGATTCCCAGATGCCAAATCAACAACTGAATGCTTACTTTATCAGAGTGGGCATCTTAGCTTTGCACTTCCATCATTGAGGAGGACCCCTATCCATTAGACATTCCCAATATTGAGCTTTTACCTTCAGTCCATCCTCCTCTTTGAAACTTATGTTATGCTCAATTATCATTCAAGTTGAAAAATGAGACTCCCTTCCACATCTCTACTGAGACTTGAATATTTGACCAGGAAGGTTTCTTTTTTTTTTTTTTCCTTTTTTCTCACTTACAAAGATGATTGACTACACAACAGACCTAGCCCTTTGCCCACCTAAACCTTCCCATGCCCCATGGGACTCGAATGTGTTACCACAACCAAGTCCTAAGCTTAGTTTTCATGCCACTGAACCACTCTCCAAGTCAGGAACTAACTTTTGTGTTAATTATGCAATAACTGATGCCATCTCCGTAAACTCTAGCAGCAATGACAAATTTTCTCTTCTAGTTTCTTTTCTTTTTCTCCTTTCACTTTTGTATAGTAACTCAAGAATCTAATCCAAATAGGATTAGACGATATCCTATCTGAGATGTAACAACCATAACCCAACCATCTAAAAACAGGCTACATTTAAAAAAAAAAAAAAAAAACTTGCAGTAGTTTCAATAATTAAGTACGACTTAAAACACATTTTAAATCATCTTATTAAATGAAATATACATACATCTGATTTGTCTTATCCCCCCCCCCTTTAATTCTTTAAAAATGGTCCCTACCTTTATATAGTATAAAATTACAAACTCTCAAAATATTATGTTATATTCGCAGATCATCGTCCTCCATGCAGTTGAGAATTTTGTAATTGGTTCCGCCACTTGCAGGAAGCAGATAAACACATAGTGAAATTCCGTAGAGGTTGAAAACAAGTAGACATCCTAGGCCACCACCATTTAGTTGGTCCCAACGAGGTCAAATGTTTTGGAATATATTATTTCCAACACCAAACAATTAACAATAAATGTTAATTAATTGATCAAGCACGATAAAAACATGTAAGTGGAGTGACAGGTAATTCGAAGCTTTAGACTATGTGATGGCAACAAATAGGTAAATGTGCCTTTTCTACAATGAGATTTGAGTGGCTGGACCATGATCTACTGGCTTCATAGCCAGAGTTGAAACCAGACGAAAAAACAGGACTTTTTAAAGTAAATCAACACTACACAAGTGAGTGGTTGAGCAAGAGAACTTCAAGCCAAACAGAAGTAATGGAATATGGGACCTGCTAATACTTTTTCTCACTATACATGCATGCAAATTATAAGTATATTTGATGATGCATTATGGTCAACTGAGAAACTAAAGCATATGTATATAGTAGATATGAACATGGCAATCCTAAATGAGCTCCTGTGTGCAAATACAATACGGTTGGCATACCTGTAAGTGCATAGTTGTAGAAAGATGAGATGTCGTATCCAACGATCTGAGCGGTTCAATATATGCATCCAATCCAAAAGGCAAAAGCTTGATCAGAATGAGAGGTCCTGATATACGAGAACAAAGACATGGTAAGATTAGCATCAGATGCACATTGATCATACATCGCATCAGTATAAAGGGATTGCATCAATGTTATTCTCAATAAGTGGGAGTATAAACATAAAGCTTCTTTATGCAAAGATAAACATAACTCTCTGAGTACACTAAACTGTCTTTTTTCCTCATTACAGGCTTTGTTACTACTGCACCAATGATCCCCTCAATCATTCCATTTATATATCTCTTCTCTTCCTCACCTCCTCCTCTGCAACAACCAACATAACTATCTCCTTATCTTTATATACACCTCCTTCTCTCCTATTATTTTTATCCCAGACTCTACAATGGGTATTTTCTATATTTTCTTCTTTCATGCCATACTATTACTTTCTGTGTTCAACTCGTACCAAGCCACCACAACAAATCAATCTCGGTTCTTCACTCTTATGAAGAATTCTCTGTCAGGGAACTCCTTGACTGCATGGGACGTCGGTGGAGAAAAATCGTATTGCAACTACAGAGGTATTGGCTGCAATGATCAAGGCTACGTTGTACAGATAGATATATCTGGGTGGTTATTGTCTGGTCGCTTCCCGGAACATATCTGCTCTTATCTGCCTCAGTTAAGAGTTCTCCGTGTTGCCCACAACAACTTCCATGGAAACTTTCCTCACAGCATCACCAACTGTTCAATTCTAGAAGAACTAAATATGACCTCCACAAGTCTCACCGGAAAATTGCCAGACTTTTCACCTATGATATCGCTGAGGTTACTTGATCTGTCCTACAATCTTTTTAAGGGAGAATTTCCCTTGTCAGTCACAAACCTCACCAACCTTGAGGTGCTGAACTTCAATGAGAATCCAGGTTTCATACCATGGCAACTGCCAGATAACATTTCCAGGATGACAAAGCTAAAGTCAGTGGTCTTGTCTACTTGTATGGTGAGTGGCCAAATTCCAAAATCCATTGGAAACATGATATCTCTCGTTGATCTTGAATTGAGTGGTAATTATCTGACGGGTCAGATTCCAAGTGAGCTTGGGTTGCTTAAAAACTTGCAACTGCTTGAGCTTTACTACAACCAACTTGGTGGTGGAATTCCAGAGGCGCTTGGAAATCTGACAAAGCTTACAGACCTGGATTTGTCAGTCAATAAGTTGACTGGAACAGTGCCGGCATCTATATGTCGACTTCCCAAGCTCACTGTCCTGCATCTTTACAACAACAGTCTCACTGGCGAAATCCCTGGTGAGATCGAAAACTTAACAAACCTGATTGAATTGTCCCTTTATGGCAATCTTTTGACAGGAGAAGTTCCAAGACATCTAGGGAGCTTGTCGCCCCTGGTTGTCTTTGACTTGTCAGAAAATCAACTAACAGGAGAACTCCCAGCGGAGGTGTGCAATAGAGGTAAATTAGTTTACTTTCTTGTCCTTGAGAATAAGTTTTCTGGAAATGTCCCTGAAGCTTATGGGAGATGCACATCTCTTCTTCGGTTTCGAGTTAGTTACAACCGTTTGGAGGGTACCATACCTGAAGGGGTTTTAGGGCTTCCCCGTGCATCAATCATCGATTTCGGTTACAACAATTTGAGTGGTCCAATTGCTCGTACAGTTGGGAATGCCAGGAACTTGTCAGAATTGTTCATACAGAGCAATAAGCTTACAGGAGTTCTACCTCGTGAAATCTCTCAAGCTCTCAATCTTGTAAAGCTTGATCTGAGCAACAATCTTCTGTCTGGTCCAATACCTTCTGAAATTGGCAACCTAAAAAAGCTTAACCTGATCATGTTGCAAGGAAACCAGTTCACTTCTTCCATACCTGAGTCACTTTCTTCATTAAATTATCTAAATGTTCTTGACTTGTCGAGAAATCTCTTGATGGGCAGGATCCCAGAGAGTCTCTGTGAACTGCTACCAAACTCCATGAACTTCACAAACAATATGCTTTCTGGCCCTATACCTCTCTCAATTATTTCAGGAGGGCAGTTAGAGAGTTTTTTAGGGAACCCCAGTCTCTGTATTCCTGTCTCTGCCAATTCAGTTTATCTAGATTTCCCAATATGTCAGACTTACAATAGGAAGAAAGTAAACTGCATTTGGGTGATCGTGATTTCAGTTGGGATTCTTGTTGTTGGAGGTCTGTTGTTCCTAAAGCGCTTGCTGACTAAAGAAAGAGAAGTCACAAAGCAGGAAGAATCCTGGTCTTCCTCTTTTTTCTCCTACGATGTGAAAAGCTTTCATAGAATAAGTTTTGATCAACGTGAAATCATTGAAGCTATGGTCGATAAGAACATAGTGGGGCACGGAGGATCAGGAACAGTATATAAAATCGAATTGAGCAATGATGAAGTTGTTGCTGTGAAGAGGCTTTGGGGTTGTAAAGCAAAAGATTCTGCCTCAGATGATCAATTGACTTTAGCCAAGGAATTGAAAACTGAGGTTGAGACTCTAGGAAGCATAAGACACAAAAACATTGTGAAGTTGTATTGTTACTTCTCGAGCTTGGATTGCAACTTGTTGGTGTACGAGTACATGCCAAATGGAAATCTTTGGGATGCACTTCACAGAGGGAAAAGCCTTTTGGATTGGCCCACTCGTCATCAGATTGCACTAGGAATAGCACAAGGCTTGGCATACCTCCACCATGATCTCCTGCCACCAATTATTCACCGAGACATCAAGTCCACCAACATCTTGCTAGATAGCAATTTCCAGCCCAAGGTTGCAGACTTTGGCATAGCCAAAATTTTGCGGGCAAGAGGGCAAGATTCCACTACTACAGTTGTTGCAGGGACTTACGGCTACATGGCCCCAGGTACACTTTTGACCTAACTCAGTTCAAATTTTGTTAATATTTATAGTTAAGCATTTCTCAGTTATGCAGACAATATTTAAAATAACATGCCAATACGGTTTAGTTACTCTTAAGTTGGGTAACACAAAATTAATTGTACATATCTAAGTAGTTCAGAAAAAGATTTTGAGCATGCAGATTTCTTTATGTTGGCTAAACATGCCTAAAACATGTATACTTCATCATCAAGAAAACAACCGTTTGACCAATGGAACCATAGTCTCACACTAGTTTTGCATTAGCTAATTCTGCTACTAGGTCCATATTCATATGGCAGCTTCACAATACCAGGATAGGGAGCTGCATACACGTACATAATTATAAATTATATGTATACAGTTTAATTTCAGATTCATTCGGTCATGTGCCTTTATTTAACTACACAGGTTGTTTGTAGATCATATATGATATGCGTTTGTTAACATAATATTTATTGATGCTTATGCTAGAATATGCATATTCTTCAAAAGCAACAACCAAGTGCGATGTCTACAGCTTCGGAGTCGTGCTGATGGAATTGATAACTGGGAAGAAGCCTGTGGAGGCAGAGTTTGGAGAGAGCAAGAATATTATAAATTGGGTTTCAACAAAAGTGGAGACCAAGGAAGGAGCTATGGAGATTTTAGACAACCATTTGTCAGGGACTTTCAGGGATGAGATGATTAAAGTTCTTCGAATCGCCATCCATTGTACATGCAGGACTGCAGCCCAACGCCCAAATATGATTGAGGTTGTTCAGCTGCTGATTAAGGCAGACCCATCCAAATTTGATTCATGCAAGCCATCAAATAAGACCAAAGAATCCATAAGATGAGATATGGGTGCGAGAATACTTATGGTGGGGTTCAAGATGAAGTAGCATAGCATCTACAGAACAGCACTAGCTCTCAAACCAATTGCGTGACTGTTCGTAAAGTATAGTTTACCCACTTAGTCTTTCTAATTAAAGTAGTACTATTAGATAGATTCTGTCTCACCTTTGGTTCCTTTTTACCCTTTGTTTCTTGTCTTATTGTAAGTATTTGAGTAACTTCTATGTGACGCATAGCCTGTATATTTTCCATTAACCCACAAATAATTCTCTAGCTTTTGAGATTTCTGTTTTGTTGCTCTTTATGTCATGCGAATGATAAAAGCTATAGGATGCTCAAGAAAAGATAGAGATGTGGAAGGGGGCTGAAATGTCCTGAATCGCATGGAACTCTTTTATCTTTTCTTTTTTCAAAGTGATTCCTGATTCTAAATAAAACTTGAAAATGATTTGTTTGTGGAGGGTCCTTTCAGCTTAGCATTACACAGGAAAACAATGAATTCCCCCTAAGTGATTGATGAGCATCTTTGTCCCCATGTAAGCTAAAAGTATTGTTAAAAGTATTGTTCCCTCTTCAACTTTCCCTGGTTCTTGTTTTCTACTAGTATTTAATTGTTTTTTAGGGATAGAAGTGGTTAAGGATAAAAAAAACACCAAACTTGTTTCACCTCAGATGGTGCAGCATGAAACTCCACTTAGTAGCAGATATATTATTGTTATCCTAAGTGCTTTGAGTGAAATTTTTATTCTTCAAGTAATACAAGAGGTCCGTACCTGCTGATGATTATGCGCTGCTATAGTAGCTGTGCTGGAGCTTTGAATTAACCTGCATGTTAATCAAGTTTAGGCATTAGAATCATTTACAAAAAAAAAAAAAAAAAGGAAAAGATGAGCATAAAAATTCACCCAACACACATATGCTCACATGTGCAAGAATGCGTGTGCATGCACACGTACGAGGGTATCAACTTTAGTAGGCAGGGTCCCAAAAAAAAAGAATGGGATTCATGGAGGCTAATATTTCTTTTTTTGCATGGTGGAGAGTCCATATATAAAGTAGCAAACTTTTATCAATGGAATAGTTCTCCAACCATTTACTACAGGCTAGCCATAGCAATAGAAAGTTCCCATCACAGAAATGTGATCCAAATGTACATTAACCTCGAATTTCGAACACTAATTTACATGCATATATAATATATTCACTGAGTTTCAACGAACTAACAGAAAGTCATTTGGGTCTATAAAACTGATCGTGAGATAGTTAACTGATTTGAGGCAATCCTATCTTGATTATATACACCAGATAAGCCTAGAGCACGAGACTCTCGTCATTGCAGCGTCCAGGTGGGTTTTAGTCACTGGCATAGCTGTGGTGGTTTATGGGGGAAGCTGCTCACATTTAGTTGTCACCTAAAAGTGCAATTTTTTGTATTATGGTTGAAATTTAAGGGGTTTAGTGTAAGAAGCAAGTATTTGCCCCTTTTTCTTTAAGGAATAATTTTCCCCCCTTTCGAATATGATATTGTCCAAGTAATTAAGTTATTCATTTGTGCCCCCATTTATAAAAAATCCAGCTCCGCCACTGGTTCTAGTGTTACCCATGCAAAACATAATTACTGTTTCTGCAGTTTGAACCTTTGATATCCAAGTTACATTTGTGTCCAAACACACACATATGTATAAACACATTATTTGAAAACTAAATAAATTATTGATCTTTATCTCAGAAAAATGTTAAAATGCTACTCCTTGAGGAAAGAGTGGAAGGAACACAAGTAAATAATGGAGAAAGATTGACCTTAACAAACAAAGAACCCATTGACTAGCAACAATGTCAAGGATTGCAATGAATGTGGGAATGTGATGGGCTGAATAAGCAGAAAATGGAATAAGGTGCTTCCAACGCACTCAGACAATTCAACAAACAGGTGGTGAGCACTATTTGAGAGCATGATTATTGAATTAAATAAGCTCTAATCAAACTTGAATCGTGTTTAATTTAGCATAGAAAATTCGACATTAAATAATACCTGAAAGAAACAATGGGGATTCGCACTCAATCGCCTAGGACGAAAGTAAGATTAGTGCGCAATTGCACTTTCAATTCAAATTTCTACCATCTCAAACGATGAACGATATTTCACTTGCACCGCTATGGTGCAAGACTTTGGGCAAATACCCTATTAGTGCCCAAAGTTTCGCACAAATTGCAATGGGTAAACTTTTCTTTACACCCCCCAAAATTTTTAAGATGTTAACCGTCTAGCGAATCTTAAAAAGCGTTTCATCAACTACCTTTTGGCCATGCACAATTAAATTTTATATATGAACATAACTGCAAACCTGAAAGAAATTGAGTAGATAAGTCGGACAAACTTATGATGAACTCGTGTGAATCCCAGTGTGATAGGATCAATACTAGAGTCAAGGACTCTTAAACCCAACTTCCAAATCAATAACCCATTTTAACCCATTTGAGATGAAAATCTCAAATAAACCCGCATCTAACGGAGGGAGACGGATGTTAATTTCCTAAAATCTCTCCGTAAAATCAATACCCACAGCTACCGCTTTGCTATCTCCCCAATTTCCCTCCCCTCAATTCTCTCTCTAACCGGTGCTTGAGGAAGCGGGGTCGTGGAGGGTGGTGAGGAAGATTCGACGATGGGGGAACTTTGAGTCGTATGCGGCTAGGGCACTGAATGATGGATCTGAACGGGAGTGGACGACGGCGAGGAGGCGTTGATGGTAGCGGTCAACGGAGATGCCGAGGAAGGAAGAGTTGGAGGATAGGTTGAGGTCGGAGACGAGAGTATTGACGACGCCGGCGTCGGAGACGGAAAGGATAGATGGGTAACGGAGAGATCCGACTACGAAATGAATACGGACAAAAGAAGAACAATCAAAATGGTTGATTCTCTTGCCATTTTACTCTAGAAATGTTTTGAATTTTCTTTGTATTATTTGTTCAAAAACAGGAATAAAACCTTAAATTAATTTTGAAAAATAGTTATTTAATTTTTTTGTGTTTGTGAATGTGGTAAATGACTGATTAAATGTCGTTTACCACTTGATATAGGACTTGTTCAACTGAGATTTTGTTATATGAATTATTTGTTTGATTTATTTGTGTTTGTGATGTGGTAAAAGACTGATTAAAGCTCTTTTACCCCTTGATATAGGACCTGACCAAGTGAGATTTTGTCATATAAACTAGTTGTTTGATTTTTTTGTGTTTGTCAATGTGGTATATGCACTTTTACAGGTCTTTTACCCCTTGCTATTGGACCTGTTCAAGTGACCTTTTTTCATATGAACTAGCTGTTTTATTTTTTTAGTGTTTGTCAATGTAGTAAAGGCCCTTTTACAAGTCTTTTATCCCTTGATATAGGACTAGTTTAAGTGAGATGTTGTTATGTAACTAGTTATTTGATTTTTGGTGTTTGTCAATGTTGTAAATGCTCTTTTACATGTCTTTTACCATTGGTATATGACATGTCTTATAGTTCTTAAGATTTTGAGGCAAGTAGTATCATTTTGTGAGTGCTTGAGAGTGTGGTAAAGGACATATAAAAGTCCTTTACCAATTGATATAGGACTTTTAGGAGTGTAAAAAAAATCCTCTTTCTGTTTTATTTGTTTAATTATGTGTATTTGAGTATGTTGTAAATGAATATTTTAAGGATATATAGCATTTATAATCGTACTTGTGAAAATTGTCCTTTTTTGTGGCTTATTTTTTCTTTATATTTGTGTATAAGAAGGTGGTAAATAACATATATATAGGACCTCCAGTAGGTCCTATATATATGTTATTTCACTTAGCAAATATCTTTGTATATGATGTTGCTAGGTCTTTATACCATTTGCCACATTTCATATAGCAACTGGTATATGATCTGTCAATATCATATACAAAGCTATAAGACCTTTGAATGGTCCTATAGCAATTGGTATAGGACCTGTCAATATCATATACAAAGCTATAAGCCCTTTAATTTGGTCCTATAGCAATTGGTATAGGACCTGTCAATATCATATACAAAGTTATAAGCCACTTAATTCGTCCTATAGCAATTGGTATAGGACCTGACAACATCATATACAAAGCTATAAGCCCCTTAGTTGGTCCTATAGCAACTGGTATAGGATCTGTCAATATCATATACAAAGCTATAAGACCTTTGAATGGTCCTATAGCAATTGGTATAGGACCTGTCAATATCATATACAAAGCTATAAGCCATTTAATTGGTCCTATAGCAACTGGTATAGGACCTGACAACATCATATACAAAGCAATAAGACCTTTGAATGGTCCTATAGCAATTGGTATAGGACGTGTCAACATCATATACAAAGTTATAAGCCCTTTAATTGGTCCTATAGCAAAAGGTATAAGACCTGCTATAAGTCATCTACAACATCATAAACAACAACATATCTTATATCACCTGGTCTTATACCATCAAAAACAACATAAACAACAACACTAATAAGAGGTCTTATATCACCTGGTCTTATACCATAATACACAAACACACCAAACAAAAAAACAGAGGCATATCATCTTCCTCTTTGTAACTTCTTCTCTTTTAATGAAGCAGTTTTTTCTTGGCCTACCAGGAAGAATATCATAATCTTTTATTATGATATCCTTCTTTTCCACATCGACGACATATCATTTTCCTCTTTGTAACTTCTTCTCTTTTAATGAAGCAGTTTTTTCTTGGCCTACCAGGAAGGCATTTTGTTTCAACAAGTCTTATGCCAAATGGTAAAAGACCTGTTATAAGTCATCTACAAAATCACAAACATTCATGTCTTATACCTTCCGGTATAAGATCAATTATAGTAATAAAAAAATAAGTCTTATACCAGAATATAATAAACTCATTCAAAGGTATAGATTAACTTCATTCAACTAGCACATACACAAGAAAACTAACAGCAATAAGAAGAAATTTCTCATACCATAATCCCCATCTTTCGATGTTGCTGCAAGTAGAGTACCTTTAAACATTTCATATACAGAGTATAAGACTACCGATAAGTCTATATGGTATAAGACCCAATTGTTCCAAATTGCACAACTACATTGACATACTTATCACAACACAAACAAAAGACTAAAGATATAACATATGCCTTATAAACAATGTTATAAGACCTGCTACTAATCATATACCATAATACACAAACACACCAAACAAAAAAACAGAGTCAGTCATATCTGATAAAATCTTATACCATATAAGTCCTGAAATTCATGATCTCCGACAACAACTTAGTGAAAAAATGAACTAAAATTGTTCAACAATAACAAAATATGTTGATAAATCACCAAAAAATATGAAATAAACAAGAACTGAGAGCAAATCATTCGAGATTTTGAATAAATATTTCAATTGATTGCTATTTTATAAGTGAAACCTTAAATAAAACTCGTGACAAAACAAGTTGATATATCATCAAAAACTAAAAATTCTGAAGTTCATCATCAATATTCAAACAAAATCAATTAAGGTATAATAAAAAAAATTACCAGATCTAGTATCATCTATTCTTCAATTAAGGGAATGATTCAATTGCACGTTCTGAAGTTCATCTGAAAGTTTTTAATGGCGAAAATTGAGTTGGAGAAGAAACGGCTTGAAGGAGGAGATCGCACAGAGGAACGCTAGGTAACGGAATCAAACATTCCGTTAATTTATTTGTGTCGTCCATATCATATTGGGGTTTTAAGGGATTTTAATTTGGAATAAAAAAGGAGGTTGTCTTTTTTTATTTGGATTGGGTTTTGATGGGTTAAGATCTGGACTATGTGGGTAAAGAGGAATTTTTCCTCAATACTAACAAAACAAAAGTTGCAGCGGAATAATATCTTATGAAAGCAGTAAATTGGTTTAGAAACAATGTTTACCACTTATTTATATCAACTTGTTGTATACAATTAAAAACTTCTCTTATAAAATTCAATCACGTTTGATTACAAAGAAACTAAGTTAACGAGAAGAAACTAAGGCTCCGTTTGTTTCGGGGAAAACGACTTTCGGAAAATGATTTCCTGGAAAATGTTTTCCGGAAAAGGAAAACGTTTTTCGAAAATGTGGAAAACGTTTTCCGGAAAATGAAGAAGATGTTTTCCTGGAAAACAACTTCCTTAGGAAAATAGGGAAAACGTTTTCCGGAAAATGAAGATGTTTTTCGGAAAATTATTATTATTATTATTATTATTATTATTATTATTATTATTATTATTATTATTATTATTATTATTATTATTATTATTATTATTATTATTATTATTATTATTATTATTATTATTATTATTATTATTATTATTACTATTATTTTATTATTATTTTATTTTTATTATTTTATTATTATTTTATTATTATTTTATTATTATTATTATTATTATTTTATTATTTTATTATTTTTATTATTATTATTATTATTATTATTATTATTATTATTATTTTATTATTATTATTTTATTATTATTATAATTATTTCATTATTATTTTATTATTAATATTTTTTTATTTTATTTTTTTATTTTTTTTATTTTGTTATTATTATTATTATTTTATTATTATTATTATTATTATTATTATTATTATTAATATTATTATTATTATTATTATTATTATTATTATTATTATTATTATTATTATTATTATTATTATTATTATTATTATTATTATTATTATTATTATTATTATTAAAATATTATTCATCCACTTTTTTTACACCATTTTCCGGAAAACAACTTCCTTAGAAAAAATTCGGAAAATGTTTTCCTTAGAAACGGCGGAAAATGTTTTTTGAAAAACATTTTCTCCATTTTTCGGAAAACTACCAAACACCGGAAAATGGGGAAAACGTTTTCCGGAAAACAAACATGTTTCGAGGAAAATGGGGAAAACGTTTTTCGAAAAATTACCAAACACCGAAAAATTGGAAAAACGTTTTTCAAAAAACGTTTTCCTCCCATTTTCCTGGAAACAAACGGGGCCTAAAAGACTAAAAGACCAAAAACAATCTCTCACAATTAAACACTCTTTGATTCTTGATTTCATTTCCTTATTTAAGAGATATATACAAAATAATCAAGTATATACAAATTGAAAATAAGATTAGTATGTTAGTAAATTAAATCAAAAACTAAAATATATTATTAACAATATTTACTTAATTATTCTAATATTTAGAAAGTAACAAATCCTACATTAAGTCAACCTTGACAATAAAAATCGTGTGAATGATCTCACACTTTCAATCTTCCCCTGATTTGTTGATTTATGGTCAAAACACTTTATAGAATTAAAAGCATTTATCATAATATAGTTACCAAAGCAAACTCCCCCTGAATATGATCATGTATCTAGACAAAATACCAAATATTTAATACATATCAAAAAGTAGCAAAAAATATCAAATAATGTTTAAATAAGAACAAAAAGAATCAAGCTTCATCATTTCCAGCTTCTCCTTTCTCCGAATCTGCCCTGATTTCTTAAAGCAATTCCCAACGGAAGGTTTTACTGATGTCCTAAAAAACTTGGCTTGTGATTGTTCTCCCTTTTTGCCCAGAAAGCCTTGCCTTAGCATTCAAAAGATGATTCTTTCGGGCAGCCATCTCTTTAAACTGAACACGTTCCTGGAGCATGAATTTCTCAAGGAACTTGATCTCCTCATCATACAGCTCAACTGGATCATATGGTGGTAGCGGTGATGTAGGTACACCGACATTCACATCAGCCATGTCATCATCCTCTCCATTTTGGGCATCCATGGTAAGATCATCCGAGAACTCAATGTTGAATTTGGTACATTCCAGCAAAGGTTGGATCCTACAAGATTCTATCTTATCCCAAAGCCTATCAGACTCAATGATTTTCATACCTTGTTCCACACACATACCAGATATTAAACAAGGAAAAGGGAGATTAGATGGGAGTTCTTTTTCAGCAAACTGGACAACACTTGAGAACACAATTTCACCTAGATTGAATTCTGCCCCGCAGAATATGCGGTAGATTAAATTGGCATGGGCAGTAGTGACTGTATTTCTATTGGTTGTGGGCTTCCAGTTGAGAGTGGCTATTTTGAACAAGAAACCACAGATGGAAGTGAGCATAGTACACTTATACTGATTGTGCCAGTTGGGGTCAAGACCATTTGAGATGACAGAGGCAATCTCATTTTCGGGTACCATGGGAGGACTTTATCTGGATTGGGAGGAGTGTGTAGATTTGATGGAAGAGGGAGAGAATACCATAGTTTTGCCTCTAATCGTTACCCTCTTAAAGAACTCAGACCTAGGGTTTTGGATGGATTGAAGGAGATTAGCATAGAATTCACACACAAGAGTTGGATAAAATGGTGATGGGTACAAGACAATATGGAGAAGGGATTTTTCACTCAAGAACCTAGTCATCCTCACCTCTTCAAAGGTTTTATCCTTGACCCTTTCCACAATAAAATTTTTCTTCCTAAAAAATTCAAATCTCTCTTTTGCCTCACTTGACACAAACAACTCAACAGAAGTAGTACTTACAATGCTTTTGGATTATTTAGCACTGGTGGATCACCTAGACATAGGCATGGAGCTTGCAGCATGAGTAGCCCTTTAAATTGCTCTTTTCTTTGGTGTGGGTGCTGGTATCATCACATCATCACTAGCATCAGCTCTTGCAGTTTCCAAATCCTCCCATCCCAGTTTGAAGGTTTCATCTTCTGCTTCATCATCATCAGACCCTAGATGAGGAGCTCGATCTGCAATGGCCTCACTGGCTTGTGCCTTTATTTTTCTTCCTTTCCCCTTAGCCTTCTTTAATTCCAACAAAGCTTGAAGGGGGACTTCATCCTCTTCTTCATAATGAGCACATGTGGAAGGCAGGGTACCACCAGGTGTTGGTGACTTGGTTATGGGAGCAAATGGAGCTGTAAGAGGAAAAGGAACAGAGGAGGGACCGTGTGTTTGCCAAATCTTTAGGGGTGACCACCACATGGGAAAAATGTCATCCATGTCTCCTCTGTGAATGAGTGTAGCTCATCGATTTCTTCAGATCGAGTGCCTCTTGGCACTATCTCAAAGTGTAAAGCCACTTCCACTCATATTGTCCTCGTTCTGGGCGGGTGTATCAACCATGTGCCCACAACCGCGTTCAGTAGACTCCCTCTTCCACTCATCCCAACGGCCTTCTTATAAGCAAGTTCCTAAGGCACCTACAACAGGATCCGTCATCTTGGAAAGCCTTTTTCTCAACTAAAAGTTTCGAGGGACAGTGGTCAGGTTTCGACATCTAAGTGACTGTGTGGAGCTGAGGAAAGGAGAGTGGTTTATAATGTTTGTTCATAAGCATCAAGTATCTCAGCAAATGAACATTGAGTTAGCTAACTTTCATTATAGCTTTCCCTTTGAATTTGGCCCATCAAACTCACTTGACTCAGTTGGGGCTACATATCTCCAGCGCCGAGAAATAGAATCACCCATTGCCTTGCTCTGTTTTGATGGGACAACCTTTTTGGATGGACTGCCTGAGTGAGAAACAGAGGGTTTCCGCTTCTTCCCTTTTGTTTTTGCAAAACTTGGCACATAGTCCTCATCTTCTCGTTCAATGAACTCGGGTTCCGCCATGTTTGGCCTCACCCTAGGGTTGTAATCTTTCATGCGAGGTGAGAAGCCCTTCTGGCGGAGAAACCAACTTGGTCCTTTTTCATCATCATGTTGGGCTCCGATTGACCTTAAATCTCTCGAATTGTCAGTATCAATGGCGTTGTTGAGCGCTCCAAGGAGAGCGAACGAACTGGAGTGGCCTCCATATCAACCACTAGTTCAATGGTTTGATCGTGGACTGCCGTTGGAGCTGTCAGAGAAGATGGTGATGACTAGACAGGGGCTGTTAAAGCTGGGGTGGTGGCATTATTCGCCGGAGAGGTCATGAGATCTAAGATTTAGATGAGAGAGAGAGAGAGATGAAATAGAGAGAGTACTGCAGATAGATTATGAGAGTAGGCGATGATAATGAGAGATATGATGTGTGTTAATGTGATAGTGTGAGAGGGAGAGAAAGAGAGGAGTAAAGTCCTAACTAATTAAGGACTCTTAGTTTGATAGTAAGTAATTAGGGAAGATCATTTACCTTGGAATCCGGATATGATACTTACCCAACTTACCTCAACCCCTTTGAATTCCTTAAATGATAAGGATAAACTTTAAGCAATCTGTTGGTAACCAAATCCCTTTTTCCTTTGTGAAGAATGTACCCGCCATACAAAGATTAAGATATCCTGAAATATACTCCCCCTAAACACATTATCATCATGCTTTAAAAATTCAAATGTTGTTGAGCACAAGATCTTTAACTAAAAATGTGGAAGGAGAAAAAATCATTTGTACAATATTTTCACCAACGATCAGGTTGACCTAATTTATGTCTAAATAATGATGCAAAATGTACAAGCATGTGAAGTGTATATCTCAGTATATGTGTGGTATGTGATGAGATCACACCCGGGGACTCATCTCCTCTAGGAAAGTCAATTAATTGAATTCTTGTCTTGCTTGGCCTATAGGATGCACCCACCCATTTTTATTTGTGGGGATAGATTAGTTGGGTTGCTTTCACTCTTATTTACTTCCTAACATAGCCTTTTTCAAATGATCTTATCAAATTCAACTTAAACTTTCTCTTGATGTCGTTTGATCACATATGAATGGCTTCATACAAAGGGTGAAGCAGTTGTTTCCTTTACATTTGGCACCCACCAAGAGACATCCAATATGATAAATTGTAAGTCAACATAGGTTAACATACATAAGAGAATTTCACAATTCAAAGAGGAGACTACTCAAGGGTGAAATTCAAGTGACCACACATAGATATATAGTACAATTTTAAACTAATATGCATGCATTTTTATAAGATACAATGATACAGGTGTAGATTATGATGTGACCACACTGGGGGTCACACCATCAGATGACACAAAAACTCAGAGACTTTCGTAGGGTATAAAATCTCTTAAAGTAAAGGGCTTAAGTGAAAATATCAACCAATTGGTTTTCAGCACTTACATATTCTAAGCTAATAATTTTCTGCTCAACAAGATCACGAATGAAGTGATGTCTAATGTCTATGTGTTTAGTACGAGAGTGATGAACAGGATTTTTTGAAATTTCTATAGCACTTAGATTATTACAGAAGACAGTTAAGACACTACTTTTAAGTCCATAATTCTTAATCATCTGATTCATCCAAAGGAATTGAAAATAACAACTGCCAACAACAACATACTCTGACTCAAGAGTTGAGAGGGAGACGTAGTTTTGTTTACAACTGTACCAAGAGACCAAGTTATTCCCAGGTAAAAACAACCACTAGTTGTACTCTTTCTATCATCAGCATTTCCAACCCAATCAGAGTTACTGAATCCTACCAGATTTGTATTTGTCTCTCGAGTATAGCTTAACCCTAAGTTGATTGTCCCCCCAACATATCTGATTATTCTTTTTACGGCCTTAAGGTGGGAGATTTTAGGATTATCTTGATATCTCGTAGATAGGCACACATTGAGCATAATATCAGGATGGCTTGTTGAAAGGTACAACAAACTTGCAATCATACTTCTATACAATGTGGGATCAACATCAATACCATCCTCGTCCTTACACAACTTTTGGGATGAACCGATACGAGTCTTTAGAAGAGATGATTATCAAGAGAGAACTTTTCAACCATGTTTATGACATACTTACTTTGTGAAATAAACATTCTCTCATTACCCTACTGCTATACCTGACTGTCACAGACACAACAATTAGGGCTATGCTGGCACAGGAGAAGAAAGACTCCAAAGTTGAAAGCGCCATCTATTTTGTGAGCAGAAAGCTACAAGGCAGCGAATTCAACTACTCAGTTTGCGAGAAAACCTGCGCAGGTCTAGTATGGGTAGTGGGAAAGTTGAAGCACTACATGCAATCTCACTCAGTGCACTTGGTCTCGAGGCTGGACCCCATCAAGTACCTGTTCGACAAGCCCTCCCTCTCTATGAGATTAGCCAAATGGTCATTCTTTCTGGCCGAATACGACATCACGTATGTGACAAGAAAATCCGTGAAGGGGTGGATAATGGCAGAACAACTGGCTAACTTCCCAAGTGATGAATGCCAAGGACCTGAACCTCAATTCCCTGACGATGGAATTTTCGCTTAAGATGAAGAAAATCACTGGCAACTCTTCTTTGATGGGGCAGTGAACAGACGGGGGAATGGGATAGGAATGCTCCTGGTCGACCCCACTGACGAACATACTCCCATAGCCGTAAAGCTCAATTTTGAAGTCACTAACAATGCCGTCGAATATGAAGCCTGCATAGCTGGATTGGAGGCCGCTTTAGAAAGGAACATCAAGGAGTTATAAGTATACGGTGACTCCGCTCTCATTATCAACCAAGTGTCCAACAAGTGGAAAATAGTGGATCCGGGTCTGCAAAAGTATCACGCTTATATGGAAAACCTTGTGGCCCAGTTCAAGGAGGTCATCTTCCACTATCTGCCCATAGATCGCAATAGGTTCGCAGATGCCCTGGTAACACTAGCCTCTCTTTTCGAAATACCCGAAGGAAAATCAGTCAAGCCCTTCAGGGTTGGAAGAAGAGAAAACCCAGCATACTGTTTTGAAATTGAAGCAGACAACGAACCAGTAGATGACCCGTGGTATGCTCAGATCTACCATTACTTGAAAAGCGGTGAAGCCTCTTTCAAAAATGAAGACGGGGAATACAAAGAAGGAATCAAGGCAAGAAGTACGATAGCTCTGAAATGCCTGGCTTCCCACTACGTCCTTTTAGGAGATACGCTATACAAAAAGCGCTACCGGGGTTCCCTCTTATCCTGCATCAGCAAACAAATGTCTATCGAGCTAATGAATGAAGTACATGGTGGTACCTGTGGCCCCCACATGAATGCTCGAGCCTTAATGCAAGTCATCCTGAGAATGGGCTATTTCTGGATCTCTAAGGAGACGGATTGCATCCAGTTCGTGAGAAGCTGCGACAAATGTCAGCGCTATTCAAATCTCAACCATTTGCCTCCACACGACCTCTACTGCATGACAACCCCTTGGCCTTTCGTTACCTGGGGAATCGACGTCATCGGCAAGGTTACACCACCAGGAAGCAACGGTCACGAGTTCGTCCTGGTAGCCATATATTATTTCACCAAATGGGTCGAGGCCAGGTCTTACAAGGTCCTTAATTCCAAGAAGGTGGCCCTCTTTATCAAAGAAAACATCATGTGCAGATACGGGTTGCCAGCTGAAGTAATTTCTGACAATGGCTCCCATTTTGAGGGAGAATGCGACAGATTGTTGGCAGAGTTCAAAATAACTCGTCACAAGTCATCCCCTTATCGGCCCCAAACCAACGGCGCCGTTGAAGCAGAAAACAAGACTCTAGAAAACATCATCAGGAAGATGGCTGTCCGAGGCAGAGATTGGCCAAACAAGCTCCACCTTGCCCTCCGGGGATACAGAAAATCCGTCAGAACTGCCACAGGAGAAACGCCATTTGCCCTCACTTACGGAATGGAGGCCGTGCTCCCAATCGAATTGGAAATCCCCTCACTCCGTGTATTGTTGGAAAATCAGATTAATGAAGTCGAATGGCCCTAGAGTCGCCACGATGAGTTAGCCCTGCTAGATGAACGTCATCTAAAAGCCATGGAACACACCCGAGCTTACCAAGCAAGAATGGCCAGAGCCTTTGATAAGAAAGTGAAACATTGAGACATCCGAGAAGGCGACCTCATGCTGAAAGAAAAGCCTCCGACCCACGCCAATTCACTTGACAAATGGGAGCCCATCTGGATCGAACCCTATGTAGTTCAGAAGATCTTCTCTAGAGGAGCCATGCAGCTCGCAGATTTAGATTGAAATCCTTTCATGCATCCGGTAAACGGAGACAAGCTCCGTAGATACTATGCCTGAAGACCGAGTCATTTCCCCTCAAAAGTTCTAAAAGAGTAATACCCAACTAGGTTGAAAACCCGAAAGGGCGGCCTAGGTAAAAAATAGGGTCGCACTTCTCTTGTCCCTCTCTACCTACGTCCTCTAAAAAATAAAAAAAATGAACAACTCATAGGGTCGAACTACGTAGACCTGAGCCCCTCAGTCCTCTTGTAAAAGGGGAACGTAGGTAGCCGGAAACGGTTCGGTCTAAAACATAAACAAAAATCATACTTTGTCATCAACACATTGATCAAGTCATAATTGCGTCTCGAAAAACTCTAATGCAATTCATATATTCATTACAGTTAAAAACTTTTTGATGAGTTCAAGCCCGGTCTACTCTTAAACTCACAACTAAGCTAAAGATAAAAAAATGCATAACATAAAACTAATGTGCCTGCAAGGATGATCAGTGGATACTCGAAGCTCTAGCCACTAGTGCTCGCGTCCCCTTCTTTCCTATTCCGTCTCCTCCCACCGTGCCTCGTGTTCTTCCTAGGCACGGGAATGATATCCGTCCTCCTCCTCCCTAGCTCCGGCATAGGGGCCGGGTCCATCAAGCCTGCCTCTATCAGAGCTCGGGTCGCCTGGGCTTCGTCTCTGATCTCTTGCCTCCTGGGCGGCGCCATAGGAATCCTGTCTCTCTGACGTTCCACTCTCACCTCATAATCACGCATGTCGTCCTCGCTCCTATCGTAAAGACTAGCCCTAGCCTCGGCTCTCCTCAATACTGAAACTGGGACGTCTTCTGGTCCCACAATGGCCTCACACCTCCTCATAAGAGCCACCTGAGTCTCCCCCATGTGTCCCTCATACCAATCCAAGTACCAAGTGGACAGAAAAATATGCTCCGGACGCCTGAGAAGGACCATAGGAGGAAAAACATGGTACCTCCATACTCGGGAGAAGAAGGAAAATGCAGATGAATCATCCACAGAAACGGACATCACCACCCGGGTGGCAATATCATCGCAGCCCTCCAAAGGATCCTGCTCCATCCCGAACTGTCGAAGAGCTAGAGCTGGAATGTAGAAAGTAGACCAATAGAGCCCCGGAAGCATGACTACCTGAGATCCATCCTAAAGTGTCCTCCTAGTCTCTATCTGCCAGTGCAGAATCCACCATCGGATGTCCTGGGTACGAAGCTGAGCCATCCAGCGCTCCCACGAGGCCTGATCCTCGATCTCGACTGTAACCCCCCTCCTAGCAAAAGTCCATGGTCTGAATGTGTGTGGAGCCTTCCGCAGGACCTCCAGCCTCTCCATCAGCCACATCGACAGCAGAAACGGGCTTCCCCCGTGCATGTACCATTTCCTGGTAGCCAACCGGTCAATAGCATGAAGGGTCTCTCCCAAGATCAAGGGAACTATATCCCGACCCAATCGGCAGTGAACAACAACGTCTAACAGAGACTGGTGGCACATCCCAAAGGAACAGACCATGAACAAGGACCCAATTACACAAAAATCAAATGCATCCCAATAGCAATCACCAACCATACCTAAGCTCCTAAACCTATCCGAGAGACCAGAAATGTCAAAATAGTCGGGTCCTCGAATCATACCTCGGGCTTCCTCCAGGGAGATTTGAAGGAGACTAGATAATTTGTTGACGAAAGACATCCCTCCGGGCAAGGGAAGTGCAACCTCTTCCACCTCGGGCCCTCCGAGTAAAGCCCTAAAATCTTCAAGGGTGGGAACCATCTCGTTGTAAGAGAAGCAAAAGATGTGCCTTTGAGTGTCCCAAAATGCGGCGGAAGCCCTCATCAAGTCATAATCCAGGACAAGCTCCTTAAGAGACCACAAGGATTTAATCTTGTACCTCTCTTCAAAGAACACCTTGTTCCCATGCATGACTTCCCGAGACCATTCCTTGAACTTGTTGAAGAAGACCATTTGCAACTCCTTTGGCAATTTAGGAGAATTCTTCATGTTTTCCATGGTTTTTTATGGTTTTGACCGAGACTTCAGAAAAACAAAGAGGAAGATGAAGGGGAGAGATAAAAACCAGATCTGAGGTGAAAATTTAAATAACCTTGTCAGATGTTGTCCTTGTCCGCGCGAATGAGATTGCAGCCTCAATCTCATCCACACGGATAAGATTGTCACCCAATCAAAAAATTTCTGTCAGCAGTAAAAACTGCTGTCCCCCAATGAGGAAATATTTCCCCGAACAGCCAAGCAGCGGAAAATTTGCCCATTCCCCATTTTTTTCATCCAAATTCCCAACAAAGATTCCATACATGCCCACATAAAACACCAAGCCGGGCTCATGAAACTTGCATTCAGTACAGAACTAACAAAACAAAAGACAAAAAAAATAATAATAACACATAGTGAAACAAACAATAATGTATTAACCAAGTTATTACATTCAAAAATATAGAAAAAACAAACAATGTGCATCAAATGTATATGTTTTCTCTCTCTGCCCTAACAAACGCAGTCACTCACTGTCAGTCAGAATCGCTGTCCGAATCAGGAACGGGATCTTCCTCCCTAGAGATCTTCTTGTCGTGCCTCCGAACCCTCCGTTGAGCCGTGCTCGGTCACTCCACAGATGCCTCTGGGAAAGCCATCTCCGGCTCTACATCATCCTACTCAGCATCCGAGTAGGTGTCCTCAGGATCAGCAGGCACGCCTCGATACGACACCCCGATGTCGGCAAAGAAGTCGTATCCAAAGGAGAAGGCGTCAGAGCTCTAGCCGTACGTCCCCTGAGTCTGCAAGGGAGTCCCATAATCTCCCTGTAACTCAAAGGCGCCGTAACCCCCTTGGTGCGAAGAGGAGCCCTCACCAGCCCCGCCCTGTACATAGCTTGGCCCCTCCATGCCCCCGAAGATGATGTGGTCTCGGGAAATATCCACGCTCCTGTCCATGTAGGGAGAAGGAGAAATGTCCACCGACTCTCTGGGCTGGTGTGAATGTGGTGCCCAAGATAAGCGGCTCTCTTTTTTTTTGTTTATTTTTGAAAAACCGCTTTCTCGTGTAAGGGGGATCACCGCCTCACATCAGTTTGGAAACGTCCGATTTAATTTGAAAAACGGAGTCGCCACGCCATTTTGATTTCCTCAAAACTTTGAAAAAAAGGATTTGGGTCCAGAGGTTAAGTTACCCTTTAGGAAGAACGGATCGTCGTTCACCCAAAGAGCCTTGCCGAAGCAAGTCTTCCAAGATCCGCTTTTCATACTTGCCTTAGTGCTTTCGTGTGTGGGATGTGTGTTTTGAAAAGGAGGGAATGTACCAAGTGATCTTCCAGACGTATAAACCATGAGTTGGTTATTGCTCGGGATTCCTTGGATTTTTATGTATTAGGGACTTTGGTCCCCTTCTCATCTTGGACTTATGATCATCATGATGAGACCTTGGGTCACATGTGATCAAGATAGGGACACCGTTTTTAGAGTCCAAGGATGAGACTCTTTAGAAAGGAATGACCTTTGCCTATCAATCCTACATCTTGAGACGATTTGGACTTTTTCGGGATATTTATGCTCGTCTCAAATGATGATCGGAGATATGTGGCTAGGGCTCATCCTTTTCTAAAGGAGAATCCGTCTATGGAATCTTTAGATGGAAGAAATGATGTAAAGATAGGACCTTTACACCATCTCGCTCCAAGAGATGCTTCAAGTACCAAGAGGGACTAGGGAAGGGGTATAAAGATTGGATCTTTATACTCATCCTATGCCTTTTTGTGCCTTATAAAGGTCACTAGGCAATCCTAGGAGAGAGATCCAACCATGAGGGACATGGGGGATGCATGTTTAAGCTAAAGATGACACTTTTAATGAAAAAGATGACATTTTAAGTGCGAAGGATGCTACTTGATTGCAAAGGATGCTTCTTTGATGCAAAGATAACATTTTTAATGCAACGGATGCAACTTTATATGTAAAAATGGCATTTTAAGTGCAAAGGATGCTACTTTAATGCAAAGATAACATTTTTAATGCAAAGGATGCAACTTTATATGTAAAAATGGCATTTTAAGTGCAAAGGATGCTACTTTAATGCAAAGATAACATTTTTAATGCAAAGGATGTAACTTTATATGTAAAAATGAAATTTTAAGTGTAAAGGATGCTACTTTAGATGCAAAAGGGGGGATATGATTTACATGCCTAAAGATAGGATCTTTAATGACAATATACCAAGTACCAAGCAAGTATATAGCAATATGTAAAGCAAGGAGCAATATATCACATAAATACAAGTATAATGCAAGATAAAGGGGAGGGGAGGTTACCAATGGTGGTGTCCCTCTTTCTCCTTAAAGTTTGCCTAGGGAAGGACCAACTTTGGAAGGTTTTGAAGAGGAGGGAGGTGATTTTTGACACTCTCAGCTCTCTGAAATTTCGTGGTGGTATTTTTACAGAGTAACACTACTGAAAATCCCCCCTAAAATGAATATAGGAGGTCTCTATTTATAGGCAGTCTGGGAATGGCGAATGAAGCCGTGCGGCTGTAACCCCAGGTCTAATGAGGCCGTGCGGTCTTATCCTGAGATGACTCAGCTTTTTCTAGAACCATGCAAGGTGGCCTTCTAGAAGGGCTTTTCCAACGAAGGACTACGTGGAATTTTAATTCCTAGCAAGTCCTTCGCCCCTCGGAAGGTTTGGAAAAGTTCCTGAATTGTCCCTGAACTTTAGGAAAGTCCGGGGAATTGCCGAAAAACTTAATCGGAAGGCATGAGCCAGATTTGGGTACTTACAGAATCCCATCGGAAACGTTACTTGCAGGGCGAGTGGGATTGTCGATAGAAAAGGATCCAATCTGGCGAATGCCGAGACAAATTGGGTGACCAAGGTGGTCGAGTGGCTGAACCTTTGGAAGGCTACCTACGTATCCCGAGTGGGAATCAAGCCATAATCGTAGTTCAGAATATATCCACTGGGGAAAGGGGTGTCATATGTGACGAATTGGCTGAACCTAAAGTAGGCTACCTACTGTGATGATGTGTCGCCATTTCGCGGGAAAAAATTCGATTTTTCGCGTTTCTTTGAAAAAAACCAAATAAAACCCGGGAAAAAGAACGGAGTCGCCACGCCATTTTTGTTTTAAGGGCCAAAACTTTGAAAAATGCCCGAGATCAGAAATTTGGGTTCGGAGGTCATGTTACACGCCGGGAAGGACGTTAGTGTGCACCCGGAATGCCTCGTAAAACGAGTCTTCCAAGCTGAAAATCATTTGTGTGTGTGTGTGTGTGTGTGTTTTGGCCAAAATAATTTGAAACTCAGAAAATTAAAAATTGGGATATCTTTTTAAGACTTTAAACTGATCCCATGATTTTTTGGAATATTTTTGGATTGAGATTTGGTACTCAAAAGACCTTTTGAAGTTGAGAGCCACTTCTGCCAGAATGAAAAAGGCAGTGGACCTTTGATTTTGAAATAGATTCAAGGGTCTTAAAACTTCATAATCTGGATAAACTAAGAGAATGAAAGTTGTTCCAGACACCTTAAATAAGATTTGTGCGAAGGAATTTTCCATTTTGGAGAAGATTTGAGGGGTCAAAACCTTCTGGAAATCTTAGATATGCAATCTGGATTTCCAGAAGCTGATGAACTAGACTCTAAAAGAAAATTTGAAAAGAGGAGTTTTACTCACCCAAAAAATAAAATAAAAATATTTATGGAAATATCTGGATGTTGGCTACAAAAAGTGTTTTGTAGTAAACACCAAATTCCACATTTATCTGTGTCCAAAAAATTAGACCATGGACTGAGGTCTGAGAAAATTGCTACTGGACAGCAACTTCTCAAGAAAGAAAATATGATTTTAAAGGGGGTTTTGCATCCATGCTTGTCCCCATTTCCCTAGGTTTTGGTTAGTGATCACTTGACATTTTAGTGGTGAATCAACTATACCAAACCATCCTTGGGGTACATTAGGACTAAGCACTTCATTTGCTTGGGGAGGGGAATTTTGTAAAGATGAATTTAAAGAGAAAAATCAATTTAGAGATTTAAAATGTAGACCATTTGAGATGGTCATTCATGAAGATGAACTTCAAGATGACCATCTTGGGTCAAAACTTAAGTTAAACTAGACATCAAGTAGATCCAAGTAAGAAGAACAAGATGAACAAGAAGTTAAAAGAGAATTTTAGGGTTTTTGAGAAGGAGGGCTTTACCAATGGTGACACCCTATCTTCCTAGGCGTGGAATTTGAATTGAGGAGTATCAAGATTTGGTGTTTGACTTGAGGAGTATCAAGATTTGGTGCTTGGATTTGTGTTTGAGTTTGATTTGAGGCTTGAATGTGCTTAGGGTTTGATGATAGAGTTGGTCAAAGAGAAAACAAGTAGATAACACTTAAGTCCTCTATGTTTTCTCTCTAATCCTCCTCTTTGGTGGTGGTTTAAGCTTTGAGCTTGTGTGTGTTTAAGGATGATTTGAGAGTGTTTGGAGTGGGATTGGGAAATATTCAAGAGAAAATGGTGGCAATCTAAAGATTCCCACTCGCTTTTCTCTCTATATTTCGCCGCAGTTTCGTTCTTTGTGATCCAATTGTGTTGTGTAAACCGAGAGAGGAGGGTTCAATTTATAGAACAACTCGAGAAACAATCATATCGCGTGGAGGGTCTGTTGGCGTGCGGTTTGTTCATACCACTTTCTGATGCGGCTTTTGGACGGAGGAATAATCTTTTTAAAATTCAAAGCTAGGCCCGTTTTTCAACTTACCAATTCGGGTTTTTTCCATTTCTTTTGCTTTTTTAGGATTCCTTTCCTTGTTTACCTTTAAATGGCAATGCCCACTTTACCCTTGCTTTGTTAGAAAGGTTAGGGTTTGTTAGAAAGGTTAGGGTTTGTTAGAAATGTTAAAACTTTCGTTAATTTTCTAACGAAAATACTAACAAACTCAAATTGGAGCACTTACAGTAGCCCCTCGGCGACAGTGCTTTCGAAGGAAGCGGGGTTGTCGATAAGAGTAAGGCTCCATATTTGACAGGATGATCAAGTGATCGAGTGGCTGAACCTATTTAATAGGCTACCTACGTATCCCGAGTGGGAATCAAGCCGGCCGTAGTTCGAAATCTACTCGAGATTCCGTTGGCATTTTGGGATTCCGTTAGTTTCGCTGGGGGTTTCGTTAGCCTTTGCTGGGGAAAGTCAGACGTATTCGTCGAGGAAATCGGTCTTACGTTTAACTGCCGGAGATGATTTTGATGAAAGAAACGGGATTCCGTTATCTCTCTCAGGGCACTCGGTCTTACGTTTTACTGCCGGGGATGATTTTGATAGGGTATGAACCTAAATGGAGACTTAGTTCAGGAGTATGAACCTAAGTTGAGGTTCGGTTCAGGAGTATGAACCTAAATGGGAACTTAGTTCAGGAGTATGAACCTAAGTTGAGGTTCGGTTCAGGAGTATGAACCTAAATGGGAACTTAGTTCAGGAGTATGAACCTGAGCTGAGGTTTTGTACCTGATGGAGGCTATTTGAAGGTGTTCTTGCTGGGGAAGACTCGGGTTTACGAGAACTATCGAGAAGAAAGGTGACCAATGTTGGTCAAGTGGATGGACCTATGGTAGGCTACATAGTTTGTCACCCAAGGATTGACTGTATCTGGGGGTCACCCGAGGATTGACTATTTTAGGGAAGTCGCCCGAGAGATTGACTGTATTTGGGAGTTACCCGAGAGATTGACTATTTTAGGGAAGTTGCCCGGGGATTGACTATTTTAGGAAAGTTGCCCTATGGTTTGACTATTTTTGGGAAGTCGCCCTATGGTCTGACTATTTTTGGAAAGTCGCCCTATGGTCTGACTATTTTTGGGAAGTCACCCTAAGATCTGACTATTTTCGGGAAGTCACCGTATGATCTGACTATTTTTGGGAAGTCGCCCTATGGTTTGACTATTTTTGGGAAGTCACCCTAAGATCTGACTATTTTCGGGAAGTCACCGTATGATCTGACTATTTTTGGGAAGTCGCCCTATGGTTTGACTATTTTTGGGAAGTCACCCTATGGTTTGACTATTTTAGGGAAGTCGCCCTATGGTTTGACCGTTTTTGGGAAGTCGCCCTGGTAATGATTTTGGTTTGTCGAATTAGGGGATGATTACGATTTATCGCTTTCCTAGTGTTGTGGCCCAGGGGTGATAGCGCTTTAGGTGCCTCGGAAACCTTAATGATGGCGTCTTAGGTGCCTCGAACCTTGGAGATGGCGTCTCGGTGTGCCTCGAACCTTGATTTGACATGATTTCCCTTTGATGGTTTGGGATGGATGGTCCTTTGATGATTTGACAGTATTTGGGAGTCACCCGAGGTTTGACTGTTTTTTTGGGAAGTCGCCCTAAGATTTGATGATAATGTTCTTTCAGAAAAGTAGTTGACTAAGATATGCTTTCATACCTGTGCTGTGCTTACCTGTAGCTGCCGGAAGGACTGAGGCTACGGCTGATGTTGATGAAGAGTTGTTAGGTTGCCGTTCGTGGGACGGTTTCTGCCGACGATTTGCTGTCTTTGGAGGCATTTTGACCTGAAGGAGGAGTTTGGTTGAGTCCGCATCTTGGCTGGTGATCGTCAACCCGGTAGAGGTTGTTGAGCTTGTCTTCACATTGGGACTTCTTGTTTTTGAGAACTTGGTGTCTCCGACCGCATCGTATTTGAGAACTCGCGTCCCCGACCGATTTGTATTTGGAGAACTTGGCGTCTCCGACCGAACCGTATTGGAGAGCTTGGCGTCCCTGACCGATTTGTATTTGGAGAACTTGGCGTCTCTGACCGAACTGTATTGGAGAACTTGGCGTCTCTGACCGATTTTCATTTTGAGAACTTGGCGTCTCTGACCGTACTGTATTTGAGACCTTGGTATCTTTGACCGATTTGCATTTTGAGAACTTGGCGTCTCTGACCGTACTGTATTTGAGAACTTGGCGTCTCTGACCGATTTGTATTTGAGAACTTGACGTCTCTGACCTATTTGTATTTTGAGAACTTGGCGTCCCTGACCGATTTGTAGACAATGGAGGCGGTCTTCATACGTTTGTGGATGTCGGGAGCTATTTTCATCCATTGGAGGTCGTCTTTAGCAAGTTGCAGACGCCGGAGGTTGTCCTTGCCAAGCTGTAGACATGGGGACTATCTTTGCCAAACTGTAGATGCTGGAGGCTGTCTTCATCCATTTGTGGACATTGGCAGGGAAATTATGATTTATGATTTTCAATCACCTAGGATTTTTCCTATTGATTCAAGTTTTGTGCATGCTACATGAGCCCTTGGGAGATTTTTGTGGGGATGCATGGTGGTGGAGACTGCTTGGAACAGATTTTGAGCAAGTGGGGGGTGAGAACCCTCGATCGCGATTAAAAACAGCGGCTGTTGATGAGGTTTTGTTAATAGTATCACATGGACCTCAATTTTGATGAGATTGGATTCGGATCCCGGGTCTTGATTGAAATTTTCCCTCTCATTCTTGGTCATTTGAAGCTGATGCTGACAGGCTCTAGGGCACGTTGATACGAGTGAAGCTTCTTTCATTTGGGTGAGCTGTGACTTTGGCCGAAACCTTATCCGGAGAATGATTTGATGGAATTGCTAATGCCGGGAGAAACCCCGATCTTGAATTCCGATACTACTTTGGAAGCCGCCGTGTACCAAGTTCCGAGGTTGAAATTCTTTCTTGCGACTTGGTAAAATTCGGGTCCAAAAGACCATCTTGACAAAGCCCCTGATCCCGAGTAGGCAAAGTCCGAGATTTTGAAGAAGCGACTTGGCGAGTCTATCTCGTAGTGAAGAACCCAACGTGGACCCAAAGATGACTATATAAGCCCCACTTGAAGAGCGATACAGAGAACCTGGAGAACCGCTTAGCAAGCCCCAAAGATGAAGAAATTCAGAGTAGTCTTACAGAGGGGGCACCCATCTTTTCGTACCTTAGTCAACCGGGCCATCGGATAAGACTCGTAAAGGTTTACGTGCGGGGCATATCTTTTGAAAGGTGGGAATGTTTCGAATTTGTGTATGACACTCTCGCTTTTGGTTTGACTCTTTGAGAGAGTATAAGCATCACAAGAGTGTGAAAAAGTGTATGGAAGCCCTATGACGAAGACAAGTTGTTTGGCTCTATTTTCCTATGATGTAGGAAGAGAAGACTCGTCGAGACACTTGAAAACTTGTCTTATTCATGATGATCACAAGGCCGCTTAAAACCCTTTGTTAGTGTTCGAGTTATTCAACTCCTAAATCTGGTATGAACAAATATTTTGATTAATCACGCAGAGAGAAAATCAACTGATATCGAGAGCGTTAAGCTCGGAAAGTGTATAGGGACGATCCTTGATGAGACCGAATTTTTTTTTTTGAGATTTGT
>JAFEMH010001993.1:0-180000 GCA_022495995.1 Adenophora triphylla var. japonica
CCTCCGAACCCATAAAACCTTTTTTTTCAAAGTTTTGAGGTAATCAAAATGGCGTGGCGACTCCGTTTTCAAATAACTCGGATGTCTTCAAACTCGCGTGAATTCCAATAAACAAAAATTTTGGGCACACATTCACGGTTTGGCGACTCCTGGGGATCATCCCAAAGGAGAAAAGCTTTATTTTCAAAACAAAAAGTCGATACTTGGTATATAGGTGGACCCCACTTACCCTTCTGTATCGCTCCCTAACCCGGGGCTTGGGATAACAAGGTGGTTTAACAATCCCACGTACCGGTATCCCTTTTTTGAAAAAAAAAAAATTTTGAAAAAAAATAAAAAGCTTTTCCCTTTGAGCGGGTTAGACTCCCATCGCCGATTTCATTAATCGTGTTTGCTTTCTTTTACCTTGCATTGCATCATTTGCATCTTGGAATCTGTGCATACTTTGAACGGGAAACAACCCGAAAAATAGCAAAAGGAGTGGAACCTGGAAAATTGATCCATGCGGTCGTACGGCTAATCCTCATAGGATTCGACCATACGACCTCGGTGGCAATTCCACCGGGAAAAATCATGGTTAATAGTCCTAGCGGCTTGGGGCTATTCGGCTCCACGGCGGCCAGGGCTTCCCGAGAAAATTTACGTGCTTATGTGTTGCATTTTCCCCGTCCCGAAAATCATTCCTTTAAAACACATTTATGAAAATCTCTGTTTTAACTCAAAAAGGAACATTTTAGGAGACCGCACACTACGCGCACTTTGATATATCTGTACACTTTTGCACGCACGTCCCTCAAAAGGGTGGTTCCAGTGCGATCACGGACGGCCTTACGATGCTCCCGGGCGCGCACGGAATCATCCCAACCTCCCCGTGGCGGCCCGGTGTCGACCAATGCACGGTCAGGTGTCACACGTTTCAAAAATCCGTGACTTTTGGTTGGTTTTGGTCTAGTCCGTGTCATATAGCCCGGTTGCATACCCACGTAAAGGTCGCCTTAGCTCATAACGGAAGCCAAGATTTTCGCTCAAGCGAAATCTCCGCCAAAATTCCGACAAGGAAAAATCGGTGGGATCTTGACTCCGACATTGACTATTGACCTTGACCCGCACGGAATGCGTAAAAGTCAAGACCACGTCTTTGCCAAAAAAAAATCAAAAGATCTTTCGCTCAAGCGAAGCTGCCAAAATTCCGACAAGGAAAAATTGGCAAGATCTTGGCCGGCATTGACTTCGATTCGACTCGCGCCTTTGCGTATGCAACGAAGTTCAATGTGACCTTTGTGTCATCCGGCTTTTGCCGCCCGACCCATGCCTATTATATTCCCGGACATTACCGAAAGTCAAAAACCGTCATTCGCTCAGCGAAACTCTGTCAAAGATCCGTCAAGGCGAGAGACGAGACTTTCCCGGTATTGCCTTGACTATAATCCGCATCGCTCGTGCGTTGAAAGGTCACATGACCCGCTAGACCCGATAGGAGCGTTCTTTACTCTCGGTCGGTGGGATCCGCGTGCCCTATAGGACCCTCGCCGGCATCCACCACTGGGAGGTCGAAATACGGGTGGAATACGAGGGGCTTATAGACGTAGTGACGGAACCCGGCGATCCGGGATCTAGAGTAGTTGTGAAAAAGAAGGGCGGAACCCCTTTTCCAACCAAATAGATATTAATAAAAGACAACATTTTAAGTAAACTTGAAGATTCTAATTTGCATACTACGAGCCTTGACTAAACACCTACCCGAGTCTAAACCTTTCCTATCCCTTTCCCGCGGCGAGAAAGAAGTGGGTGAGAACAAGGGTCGGCGACTTGTTAGCGCGAGAATCCTCGGACGGTTCGCGAGAATCCTCGGTTTTGTCGGCTTTTCGGTGTCAAAATGGCTAACATGGTAATCCACAACGGTAATGACCAAGCGGTTGGAGGGGTTATCCCGGTTCAACCCAGCCTCACATACGGTATGATGTATGTGATTGCGAAGGCTAGCCTTAGTATGAGTATCAAGAATGGATCAATGAGGACGCTCCTTGAGGAAGAAGAAGAAGAAAAGAAAGCTTAAAGGAAAGATCTGAAGTGGGGACAAGAGCGTAGGAACTTTGGGAGAGCCTCGGGCAAGTTCGACTACTATGTCGGTTATGCCAAGGAACTGTCAAGGAACCCGTCACCCCAAGCACGGTCCGGCTGATACCCATGTACGGTGATCCTCTTGAAGCGAGAAAGTCTTGAATTTGTGGCCATCGTGAAGTTCAATGAGAAGCTAGCGGATCTGCGAGAACACGAAAGCCTATTGAATACGTAGCCGAGGAAGAATCAAGATCCCCTCGAAGAAGACTTCATCGGCATTATCCCATTGGCTACAGCCTCTCCTCGGTATGGTGTCCAAGATCGGTAAAGAGAAAATGAGTTATCGGCCGGTGCATTGATAAGATGAGCCGAGACCCTTGATCAGTGAGTCCGGTCGCTACGGAAGAGCTAGGCGAAAGATTGCAACAAGTTACTTTAGTTCCCCTCACCATCTTTCCACGATGCCGGCTGTTAATGATTTCGGCAAGCTTTTGATCGGTTCGAAGTCTCCAACTTTACGAAGAACGGCAATTGCTACTCCCCCCAAGAAGGAGTGAGATCCCGGTCTAACCCTTGTCAAGTCCCCCTCGAGTCAATAAGTAGTGTAGGGTCCGAGTCGGTGTTGTCTATTCGGTTAGTCGGGAATCTTGAATTCCGGTCCTCGAGTCATCCAGAAGGCCTCACGCACGAGGATTATGAAAAATGTAATCGATGTCATCTTTCCCCTTATCTTGAATGAAATGACGGATCTTTACGATTATCCTCTTATTGCCAACTTAACAAATGATAAATTAACTCAAAACTTAACAACGAGTTAATAATGAATCATTTGAACAAGATGCAAACACACTAAACGAACAATACATTAAAGAAATCTTTAAGCGGGTTTCGGAAAAAGGAAAACCGGGCCCAAGTGAGGAGATTTTGATAAGTGTGACTTGGGTACTATTGAGGAACCTAAAGAGACACGAGATTGGAAGCTTCTTCCGGGGGGTTGAAAGGGACAGATTGATTGAAATTTGCTCGGAGAATACGTCGACGTGTTTGCATGGTCATACAAAGATATCTTAGGGGCTAGACGGTTCGATAGTAGAGCACTGAGAATCCCTCTAGCACCGAGATGCTAAACCGATAAAGCGAGCGAGAAAGATCAAGCCGGAATGGTCTCTCTGGTCAAAGAAGAAATTGAGAAGCTCTGCGGGTAGGATTCATCGAGTCATTGAATACCCGACATGGTTGTCCAACATCGTGGCCGTAACCAAGGCCAATGGGAAGGTGCGTTCTTTGTGTGGATTTCCGAGATCTGAACAAGGCCGGCCCAAGACGACTACCCTACGCAAACATAGACATCTGGTAGACTCCACTTTGCCAACTACGAAGTCAAATCCTTCGTTGATGGTTTTGCGAGCTACAACCGGATCAAGATGGCCGAGGAAGACCAAGAAAGACGGCCTTTACCACACCGTGGGAACCTCTTGTTATACGGTAATGCCATTCGGGCTCAAGAATGCGGGGCTACTTACCAGAGGGCGGCGACCGCGCTTTTTCATGACATGATCCACAAGGAGATTGAGGTCTACGTAGACGACATGATAATCCACTCCAAAGGAGAAGGTGGGCGACACTTTGTTGACCTACGAAAATTCTTTGAGAGGCGAGACGGCATTCCATGAGACTAAACCACGCCAAATGCACCTTCGGAGTGACAAGGGAAAAGTGCTCGGGTATATGGTCACGGAGCGAGGTATAGAAGTTGACCCCAGAAAGATCAAAGCCATCATGGATATGAGGCCACCTCGAAACCCAGGACGAAGTCAAAGCTTCGTGGGTAAATTGCGGTACATCGGCCGTTTCGTCAATCGGTTGACCACTATGTGCGAGCCCATCTTCAAAGCTCATGAAGAAGAATGTGGACACAGAATGGACCGAAGAATGCCAAGATGCCTTTGACCGGATCAAGGCATACTTAGTACATCCCCGGTACTATGCCCCCAGCATAGACGAAGCCTCTTGCTCTATCTAAGCATCCTGAACACGGCGGTTGGGGCTATGCTTGCTCGAGAAGAAAGACTCTCGGGTAGAATGCCATTTACTTTGTCGGCCGGAAGCTACTGAGGAGTGAGCTCAATTATTCGGCGTGTGAAAAGACTGTGCGGGAGCGAGTGCAGGTAGTCGGCAAGTTGAAGCATTATATGCAAGCCCACCCTGTAAACTTGGTCTCGAAAATGGACCCCATCAAGTACATCTTTGACAAGCCTTCCCTCTCGATGCGTCTAGCGAAGTGGTCCTTCTTCTTGGCGAGAATACGACATCAACTATGTGACCGAGAAAGGCCATCGAGGTCAAGCATTGTCGAGATCACCTGGCGAATTTCCCCGATAATGAAGACGAGAGGGCACGAACCCCAATTTCCGAGATGAAGGGATCTTTGCGGTTGAGCACGAAAATAGATGGCGGTTGTTCTTTGACGGAGCCGCTAACAAAGAGGAAATGGTGTAGGAATGCTATTGGTCGATCCAAAAGATGAGCATACCCCATAGCCCTCAAGTTGAACTTTCTGCCACGAACAATGCCGCCGAGTATGAAGCTGCATTCTTTGGTTTGGAGGCCGCCTTAGAAAGAAATGTCAAGGAGCTCGAAGTTTACGGAGACTCGGCCACGATCATCAACCAAGTCTCCAACAAGTGGAAGGCGCAGACCACTGTCTGCAGCGGTATCATGCCTATATGGAGGAGTTATTTGGACGGTTCGGAGAAGTGACTTTCCACTACTTGCCGAGGGAAAAGAACAGTTCGCGAGATGCCCTAGCTACTCTAGCCTCATTGGTAGAGATCCCCAGGGAAAAGCCATAAAGCCCTTCGAGTGGGTAGAAGAGAAGCCCCGGACTTTGTTGTGAAGTGGACACTGGGACTCGAGCCTATAAAGGAACCTTGGTACAATCAGTTACCAATTCCTCAAAGACGGAGAGTCGGCTTTCGAGAGACGAAGAAGGTAGACCAAAAGAAGGAGTCGAGCCAAAAGCTTGCAAGCCACGAAAAGGTTGGCTTCTCATTATGTCATTCTAGGAGGCAACCTATACAAGAAGCGGTATCAAGGACCACTCCTCTTATGTGTCACTCAAGAAAGAGCCGGAGAGTTGATGACCGAAGTCCACAATGGTCCCTCCGGTCCTCACATGAATGCCGAGCCACGATGCAAGTGATCCTCGGAATGGGTTACTCTTGGATCTCCATGGAAAGCAGTGCGTTCGGCACGTCCGAACTGCGACAAATGCCGGCGGTTTGCTAACCTCAACCATCTCCCACCTCATGACTGTGTGCATGACGGACTCCTTGGCCGTTTGCAACTTGGGGCATCGGACGTGATAGGGAAAATATCCCGGCGAGGAAGCAATGGGCACGAGTTCGTGTTGGTAGCCATCGACTACTTCACCAAATGGGTAGAGGCCAAGTCCTACAAGGTCCTCACTTCGAGAAAAGTGGCCCGGTTCATCAAAGAAAACATAATGTGCGAGATATGGGGTGCCCAGCGAGATCATTTCGATAATGGGTCACACTTGAAGGAGGCTGCGATAGGCTGTTGTCGAGAATTGAGTTACTCGCCACAAGTCGTCCCCGTACGGACCTCGGACCAATGGAGCCGTGGAAAGGCTGCTAATAAGACACTCGAGCGGATCATCAGGAAGATGGCCACCGTGGTCGTGATTGGCCCGAAAAGGCTGCACCTAGCACTGCGGGGCTCTGAACGTGCTGTCGGAACGGCCACGGGAGAAACTCCTTTTGCCACTAACTTACGGGATGGAAGCGGTGTTACCGGTGGAGTTGGAAATCCACGTCATTAAGGGTCCTCACTGGAAAATAGTGTCAATGAAGTGGAATGGTTGCGCGGCCGGCATGATGAGTTAGCCACCTTGACGAGAGAAGGCTAAAAGCCATGGAACACACCCGAGCCTACGAGAGCGAATGGCCGAGCGTTTGATAAAGGTCGAGGCCGGAGACATCAAAGGGCGACTTGGTCTTTGAAAGTAAAGCCCCCTACCGAGAGAGCGGACCCCACAGGAAAATGGGAACCCGTGCGGATCGGCCCTTATGTGGTGCGAAAATGCGTCGGGGAGGAGCAATGAAGCTTGCGGACTTGGATGGCAATCCCTTTGTCCACCCGGTCAACGGTGATAAACTCGAAGATACTATGTACGATAAAAAAAAGAAAAATAAAAAAAGAAAGAAGAAAAAGTGCAAAAAGAGTAATGCCCGGCTAAGTGAAAACCCCAAAAAAGGGCGGTCTAGGCAAAAGACGGGTTGCACATGAAAAAAAAAATATAAAAAAAAAAAAAGATAAAAAATTCTTAGTGCAAAAAGAGTAATGCCCGGCTAAGTGAAAACCCCAAAAGGCGGAGTCTAGGCAAAACAGTACATGAAAAAAAAATTTTTAGTTCACCGGGAATGAACTACGAGACACGAGCCCCTTAGCCTTTCTTGTAAAAGGGGAACGTAGGCAGCCATATATGGTTCGGTCTAAACAATAAAAAAAAAGGGCAATCAAGCTTCCATGAAGTGCGTCCTAAACAATAAATAAAAATAAAGGGTATTTCAGTTTTCATAAAACGGGTCCCAAACAAATAAGACATTTGAATTTCCATGAAATGTGTCTTGATTAATTTCTAAAAATAATATCTCTTGTTCATTACAAGTTAAAAGCTTCTTGATGAGTTCAAGCACGGTCTACCTCTTAACTTTCTGCTAACACCTTTAAAAAGATCTAAAATACAACAAAATGCCTAAATAAACTAATGTGTTTGCAAATGGCAATAAGAGGATCTTGAGAAAAGACTTGTCGGTCGTCATTATTTGAGTCTTCTTCGATCTTCTTCCCTTTTCCTCGGCCTCGTCGAGTCTTCTTCCTCTTTTTATCTATAATGTCGGTATCCCTCATCCCGACCTGCAGGTATCCTCACTGGAGCCTCTACCAACCAGTGTCAATGAGCGCTCTCTCTATCGGCACAGTCCGCACCTCCTCCCTCGAGCCTCGGTCGAAGGGCGACCTCGGACAATCTCTTGTGTACCGAGCCTCCATATCTCGACCCGAGTCACACGATTGGTTATGGCAGCTCGCCTTAGCCTCAGTCTCCCTCGAGTCCTACTCGAGTCACACGGTCGGCTCCCAGTAAAGCTCGCGATGCCTATCCTCCAAGATAACTTTGAGTCGCTCCCATCTCCCTCTCGTACCGAGTCCAAGTAGACGAGTGGTCAAGATGGTGCTCTTCACTGCTCACTGAAGATAGCCACAGGTGGGAAAGCGGTATATGTCCAAGCCCTCGAGAAGAAAGAGAAGGCGGCTGGATCTCTCATGTCCAATGACACCACCTCCATAGTGGGATGTCCTCCCAATCACTCAATGGCTCTGTAAAGCCCCAAAGCGCTGGATACCAAGCGGGGTATGTAGAAGGACGACCGGCGAGAATCACGGAACCCTCGCGGCATAAGACTCTGAAATATCCTCTCGTGCACGGCCTCCGTGTGGTATCCACCACGGATGTCGAAGTGGATAGCCTAGCCATCATCGGCTCCGGCTACCTGTTCTGTTGCCCTCGGTGCACCTCTCAGAAATCACCCCGAGGCGCGAGTCGGCAAAGCCCCAGGCAAAGCCAGAGCCTCTCTGCAACCACAAAGTCGCATGGCCCGGGACTCCCGGACCTCATGAAAGCGGTCTCCCGAGCCATCCTATCGATCCCATGAAATGTCTCTCCCAAAACCGAGCGGGACAATATCCTTGACCCGGCCTGCAGTCTCGGACCATGTCCGAGGCCACTATGTGAATCCCAGCGGACTCGGCGGTGAACAAAATAGAGAATACGCGAGAGAATGAAAGCATCCATAGCCAGCGTGGTCGCGGCCATATCTGGAGACGAGCACATGGGATATCGGAAAAGGTCAATCCTATCGGGGCTACCATCATCCTCTCGGCCTCTCCCAAAGGAATGCAGAAAAGATGCAAGCTTTACCGTCAGCTGGCACGTCTCCGATCAGCGGAATAGATATAGCCTCGATCTCGGGACCCCAGTCAAGGCTGCGAAGTCTTCGTGCGTTGGGACAATTTCGTTGTAAGAAACTGATAAACATGTCTCGGACGTCCCAAAACTTTCTTTGCGGCTCTCAGCGGATCCCAATCGGGCGGGAGATCCCTCAGAATGCCATAAAGACTTGATCTTGAAGGAAGAATCAAGCGGCCTTGTGATTTTGGAAGTTATGTCTCGCCCAAGATTGAAGGCCAGGATGAAAATGGTCTCGCTTCCCCCTTTGCAATCTACGGGCTTCTCCATCGCAAAGTGATCAAAGGTGGTGTCTTTTAGGTCCAAAATGGGCTCTGACAGGAACAATTGGGACAAGTTTGGGTTGAAAATGAAATGAAATGGCCAAGCCTTGCTTTTATTCGAGAAAATAACCGGCTCGAGACGGGCGTAGCCGCACGGCTACATTTGCCCTCGAGCCATGCGCGCACGGCTACATTAGCCCTCTGAAAAAAATTCTGCGACAGCGAGATTCTTTGCCCAAGGAGTTTTCACCCCACTTTTCAACCAAAAACATGTACAAAAACATATCCGAAGCCATTCAAGCATTTATACACCATTATAAATCATTTTGGCCCATTTCGGCCGAATTCCAAGCAAAAAAGTCGCCCCAGAGCTCGAGATAATATGCAAATTGAAAAAGCATGAATTAGAAAAGTAAATAAAACGTAAATACAATGTTTTCGCCCCCATCGGCGCCCAAATAAAGCAAAAAAATAAACAAAGTGTGCATAAAAATTGTAAATTGTTTGTTTTGTTCCCAAATCTGCTCTAGAGACCTCTAGGCCTCAGATTCTTCTTCCTCTTCATCGCACTACTTGCTCGGCTCATAAATGCTAGCCTCCCTCATCACATCCTCTGATCGCTCGCGTCGAGATAAATGGACATGTCATCGTGCTCATACTCGGCCCAGTGCTCCGGAGATGCCGGCGTTGGGTCCTCGCCCCAGGCATGGCCTTTGGAAGAGTACTCGGCCAGGAGCCGATGGGGATCTTTGCGCCAGCGTGCCGTCTCTTTTGCGCGCGAGCTCACTGCACGCTTGTTGACGCTTTAGTAGCGCGAGCCGGCTTCCTCGACCAAGGATCGGCACATGTCCTTCCGGCCCCCTACGCACGACCGGCCTATCGTAAGTGCGTCTTGGAACTGAGAAAAAAAAGAAAAATCTCGAGAAAAATCTCGAAATTTGCAAAAGCGAAAGCGAGAAAATGCACGAAAGCTGAAAGGGAATAAGACCCTAAGAGTACACTTACGGTGCTATCGGGCGGCAAGGTGTCTTGGGGCTCCCTAGCATCGAGGGACGGGGATCCTCATCCTCCTCGGTACTCCATGGACCACGTAGGACAAATGTGCGAGGAGGGATCGGCGGGTCGGTAGGCTCATCCTCCCCATATCCACACAGTGACCGCCCGGCTTAAGCACAACACGCGTAGGCGTCCTCGGGCGGCTGCTCCACAAACACGGCGTAGGGGGTGTCCATGTCGAAATACTCCTCTCCGCGACCACGCACACTGGTACCTCTAGCAATCTCATCCTACGCCGGCCAGTCACAGGCTGCCGGCATCCGTCTTTGGAGGGTCAGGAAGGAGTAATGGCATCTAGTGGGGGAACATGACCATCTTGCCTCGAGCGGTCCCAGTTAAATGACATCACATGTATCGGCCAGTGAGCCACCTCCTGCGCCTCGTCACCTCATAGCATCTCCCAGCCAAGATCTCTGGATACACCGCGGGGTAGAAGTCCACTCCGTCGTGCCCGTCCACATTGATGACCGGCCTCACCATTTTGTAGTCGAAGGTAATCCGGGTCTTCCCAGTGAATTTATCTCTCGCATCTCCCCTCCGGCGAACCATAGCGGGAAGATGGTGACATCACTCTGCTTGGTTCCGAGGAAGAACCCGATCACCTCGCAAAACCGGGCTGCATGTTCAAAAACATCGAAAAGGTCATTCTCTCTCTTATAAAAGTCTCAAGACATAAAAGAGAAAGAGAAAAGAAAGGAGACTACCTCAAGGGCAAAAGAAAGCGAGTCCATGAAACGGCCTTGTTCCGTGTACATGTCCAGCGAAGTAGACTCCGCCAATCCGGCCTCTCCCCGAGAGACCGTCCCAATCCCATCAACATCCTCCCGAGAGAGTCGAGGAGGCAAGTCATAGCTATCGTCCCGGGAATTGGCAAAGATGGTGGCCCGATAGCATCAACCATATGAATGCTCTAGCCGAGTGGCGGCGATCCACATCATTAACGGACAAAGTTACATGCTGGTACGAGCGCCGCCTCGGCGTTCGTGTCTCCATCCCGGCCCGCAGGAATCAGCTCAAACCCGACCAAAGCACGAACTCCTCGCGTGTAATATGGTCCCTCCAAGTCACGGGCCTCCCAGGTGAGCTGTAAGCCCGTAATAGCGGTGAAATCGGCGGGAGTCCTTGTCGGCTCTCCCGGCCGGTGAAAGCTATGTCTTGTCCACGAGGAACTCGAAAGGGCTGGACGAGCCCTTGCTCTTAGAGGTGATGTGGACACCCCCGGCCGATAGCCTCTGAGCAAACGCATCAGCCGGTAGCCCTCACCATTGCAGGATTTGCCCGTCCTTCTCAAAATGCGGCATCCTACGCAGCTTGACCGCTATCTCAGACGGTCCTCTAGACTTGTTCTCTGTAGACAAGCACAAAAAAGAAGCGTCGAGTCCTTCATATCATTTCAAAAAGCATGCATATATTCAAAAGTGCACATATTTTCAAAAGAAAAGCATTCATAAAAAGTTTTTCTAGCATAATTTTGCATCAAAAACGTGTCTTTCATCACTTGAAACGCGTCATTGCTTTCCTAAAGCACAAAATCACAATTTTTGCACATAAGCATTATCCTTTCAAAAATGGCATGCATGAATCATTTTCATCTTCCAAAATCATGTTTTCTCATTGAAAATCGAAATTTTGACCTAGTTCTAGCACAAAGGCAAGAACTCGTCTCATATTTTGAAAAAAATTCTTACTTCATTTTGCGAAAAAAGTGAGTCATTCTCATAATTTTCATCAAATAAAATTGCACTGCATATTTTTAGCCTCATAGGTTGTTCATGCATCTCAAAATCATTCAAAAATCCTAGGAAAATCCTAGAAAAATCCTATAATTCGGGTCAAGCCTAAATCATTCAAAAATCAAGCAAAAGCAATCGAATTTGAGCCAAAATAAGAATTGCTTACCCCAACCCGATCGCGGGTTTGTTGATTTATGCTCCCTTCTCCCGGATAAAGCTCCGATGGAGCGTAAGGAAGTCATACTTCCTCTCCCCGTCCTCCATGACTCCTTCCTCCTCCTTCTCGCGGCCGCAGAGATGTTTCTCCTCGCTTGCCTTGGTATGGGATTGCCCTCACGGATCCATTTCAAATCAAAGGGAAGCAAAAGGGTTGAAGAATTTGAAAATTCTCTCTCTCTTCTCTCTCTCGAAAAGTGGGCGGCAACAAGTGCCCAATGCCCGTTCAAAACGATTTTAAATAATCTGGAAAAACGGGTCTCTAGCGGTACGGCTTCTTTTCTCCATCTCATGCCGGGCGGCTTCATTCGCTACGAGCGTAAATTACAATCTTTGCCCTGGACCTTCCACTTGGGCATGCAATTCTCGTTATCTTTTAACAGAGATAACCTCCTTTTGAGAAAATATCTCTCATCTCTTTGAAGCAATCAAGCTTTATTCCCGGTCGCCTCCAGTTAATTCCGTTATAACGGGATAACACTAGGCGACAACCTCCGAGAGTGTCGGAGACTCTGACTTGTGCTACCTCTATCCGCGAATAGTGAAGTATGCCCAAGTCATTCAGTCATTTCAACTTGTGCTACCTCTATCCGCGAATAGTGAATCACGCCCGTATGCCCAAGTCATTTCCAACTTGTGCTACCTCTCTATCCAGCGAATAGTGACGTATGCCCCGAGTCATTCCAACTTGATTAGCTACCTCTATCCGCGAATAGTGACGTATGCCAAGTCATTTCAACTTGTGCTACCTCTATCCATGAATAGTGACGTATGCCCAAGTCATTTCCAACTTGTGCTACCTCTATCCGCGAATAGTGACGTATGCCCAAGTCATTCAACTGTGCTACCTCTATCCGCGAATAGTGACGTATGCCCAAGTCATTTCAACTTGTGCTACCTCTATCAGCGAATAGTGACGTATGCCCCAGTCATTTCAATTTGTGCACCCTTTATCAGCGAATAGTGACGAATGCCCAAGTCATTTCCAACTTGTGATACCTCATCCGCGAATAGTGAATACCAAGTCATTCCAACTGTGATACCTCCGAATAAGCGTCTAGCTAATTACCTCTATCCTCCGTCATAAGAGATATCCCATGACATCCTCGGGTGACGACCTCCGGTGTCAAAATCTCAAGGATCCTAGACATCGTTCCTTAACTATCTAACATGTTTCAACTACGATCATGCCTGATTCCTCCGGACATGAGGGTAGCCTTTTATAAAAGGTCCAAACATTCGACCACTTTCTGTCACCCCCGTTTCTTTGTCACTCCCTCGGTGATAAAGTTGCTCCCCTCATAAGAGGTTCGTACATCATCCGACCACCTTCGTCACTCCCAAGATATCCCCGTTAGGATCAATTGCTTGGCCACTTAGGTCATTTTCTCTTCTATTTCCCCAGTTAGCACCGGTTCTCTTCTTCCTCTCCCGGCTGATCCCTAATTCCGAACTACTTACCCGGCTTTATTCCTCCGGATACGTAGGTAGCCTTCCAAAAAGGTTCGCCCACTCGACCACCTCGGCCTCCCAATCCGTCTCAGCATTCGCCAAGACTCGGATCTCTTTTCTATCGACAACCCCACTCTCGCCTCGTTAGCGACGTTGCCGAGGGCTTCAGTAAGTACCCAAACCGCTTCACGCCTTCCTGCTAATTTTCCCGACACTTCGGTAAATTTCCCTGGAGAATTCCCCTGACCTTCCTAAAGTGTTCCTGAATGTCCTCGGAACAAATTCAAATTTAAAATTATGGTCTGTAGTGGGAGCCTTCCTAATTAAGAAAACACGTTTTTCTTAATTAGTGGAGAGGTTTCTAGAATGATGCCAATTACATGGCTCCTGTATCGTCGAGTCATCATGGATAATGCCGCACTACTCATTCGCAAAGATTCTGGAGTTCACGCTTCTTTAGCCTTATCCACCGCCCATAAATAGAGCCCTCCTCTACCCATTTCAAGGGGAACAACAACAACAACACCAAATACCACACACACACAAACCACCAAGATCCTCCTGCACGCGAAGAATCCCTTTCAAGGTTCAAGAAGGCGAAGAAGCCCAAGAAGCCATCTCCCTCCTCCTTCAAGGTCCAAGACCAACCTCCTCCAAGCTCCGTCCAAAGAATCAAAGAAAACGATTCGTAACCTCGCACGCCCTAACCTCAGCATCCTAATTGCATTATAAATTGCCTATCAGATTGCCTTTATATCTTGCTTGGGACTGGGCATTTAGATTCATAAAAGATCATATCTTTATAATCCCCTTCCCCTTTTTCATGCATTAAGACCTCATTTTGTCATAAAAACGTAGTCTTTTTCATAAAGGTGCATCCTTTCGCACTCTAAAACCCCCTATTTTCCAATAAAAATGCTATCTTTATGCATCATTTGCATATAAAGATCAAACCTTTTTAATAAAAATGCATCCTTTGCATCAAAATCCCTTTTTCAATGCATCTCATTTGCATAAAATTCAAAATCTTTATGCATCATTTCCAGATAAAGATCATTTCTTTCAATCAAAAAGCATCATTTGCAATCCTAAAAATGTCATCTTTTCATTGAAAGAAATATTTTTTATCATGCATTTCCCTTTTCCCCCAACCTTCGAACTGACCGGTGGGCAAGTTCTCATCTTCGCATCGTTCCTTCCATTAAAGGATTCATGATTTCTTTAGGGAAAGTGGATAAACTTCAATCCATAGCTCCAGATTATCGCTTAAGAATGAGTGCGAAGCCTCTATACGAGCCTGACCGTCTCAGTTTAGGATTGATGTGGCCAAGGACATTCCTTCCTAAAGAACCTCATCTTCAATTCAAAAGAGAGTCATTCTCTCGACTACGCAAGTCCCGAGGGTCCCGAGGTTTAAAATGCGCGATCATAAGTCATAAGACGAGGACGGGATCATAATCCCTAATACATAAATCTCCAAGGAATCCCGAGCCACAACCAACAAATGGTTTGTAATCCAGTCCGAAGACAACTCGACATTCCCCCTTTTATTTTCAAACACACGCACACAAAGAAAGCACGCAAGCCAAACACGATTAATGAAATACCCAGGAGACTTGCTCCCGGCGCATAGCACTTTCTGCGAATCAAACGTTCTTCCGGCGGGTAAATTTAAACTCCTAACCCATAAAACCTTTTTTTCAAAGTTTTGAGGTAATCAAAACACATGTATAATCCGTGCTTCAAATAACTCGCGATGTCTTCAAACCCGCGCGAATTCCAATAAACAAAAAAATTTTTGGGGCACACATTCACAGCCCCTCTCCCCTCTCCCCCTCCCCCTCTCCCCCTCCTCCCCTCCCCCTCTCCCCTCTCCCCCTCCTCCTCCCGAATTGGTACGGTGGTATTTTAGTTTTTATTTGGTACGCCGATGTTTGGAATTTTAGTTTTTATAGTTTTAGTTTTATAAATTGAAATGTTATATCGTGTACAAAAATTTTGGTTTATTGATATTTTAAATTATTTTTTTTAAATTTATTTCAGAATCGCCGACGGAATTTCTTCCGTCGCTGAAATTAATGCTGAAATTAAAATTAATTAAATAAATTAATTTCAGCGACGGAATTTCCGCCGCTATAATCATTTAATTTTTATTTAATTTTTAATTTCAGCGGCGGAAATTTCCGTCGCTGTAATAAAATTTAAATTAAAATTAAATAATTTCAGCGACGGTAAATCTCCGCCGCTGTTAAATAATTTAATTTTAATTTAAATTTTATTACAGCGACGGAAATTTCCGCCGCTGAAATTAATTTAATTAAATTAATTTTTATTACAGCGACGGAAATTTCCGCCGCTGAAATGAAAATTTAATTAAATTAAATTAATATAGCAGCGGAATTTTCCGTCGCTGAAACCATTAATTCACCGGCGGAATTAATTTCCGTCTGTGAAAAGAAAAAATAGCGGCGGAAATTCGACCTCGTCGGAGCACTGGCGACGAGCCTGGTAGCGGCGGACCACCTGATTTTGGAATTTTTCCGCTTCGGTGATTTATTTTAGCGACGGAAATATAATTTTAGCGGCGGAAATTTCCGTCGCTAAATGACCTTTTTCTGGGTAGCCAAGCGAGTCTTGTATTTAATACAATCTCCGTAAGAAGTTATTGTCCCGCACAGGTGCTTACGGTATTATATGGCAATCTTCTAGTAAGATAAAACGACTTACAAGTAAATGTGTGAAGGACCCCGACCCGGGACCTACACGTGTCCCGAGGAGTTGGAGAGCGTCCTCAAACTAACCCAAAATTTACTAAACTTTTAAAACTTTAAATTAAACTTCAAACATAAATATCATTAACGCTTGTCATTTCAAAATAACTTCACTCCTCTCCACATTGGAGGGAGGAGTTGACCAACTTTGAAAACCTTTACCTCGTTTAGTTACAAAAGATATTGGGTTTTAACGCATTAGGAAATGTAAAAGTTTATAATTACAAACTCCCGAAAGTGAATTGATAACAAAATACTTTCTACCCAACCTAACGTACACCGACAGATACCCAAAAGCTCAGCGCCAAACTCCTTTTCCTAGTCCCTTACTTGGCCGGTCCTCCCGTCTCGGGATCTAAAAACATTAAAGGGAGCAGGGGTGAGAATAAATCTCAGCAAGCTATTATGAATGCGGCAATATGCCCAGGATAAATGCGACAAATAACAAATTCGCAGCATAACACTCTTGGAAAAGTGTAAACACATTCCATTACCTTGGTTTACCTTTTTCCCACAGTCTCCGAGCACAATAGGTCGTACAACATTGGGTATAATAATACTCCAATCTTACAGTGGTAGCAGCAATACATCAACATCTTATAAGACCTGCTCGGGGAACCAAAATAAGATAGTAGCAACTTCTCAGTAAAGGCTTTTGGCTCAATACGAGGATGCTATACCCCCATCCACTCAGTGGCCACGGGAGGGGACCGGCCACAGATATAACATAATCCGATCACATTAGGTCACACTTCCATAATTGATCGTATTATGTTATACCCCAATGTCGGTGACTCACACATTATCAAGCACATAATAGATACTTGAATAAAATCCACAAAAAGGGATAACAATATAGCAACATGGTAAAATATACTCATGTCCAACCAATATCATAGTGCAACATTTAAATCAATACACTATGCATAATATAAACAATGTATATGAACTCAAGTAAAGCAAGGAAGTATCATCAATCCATCCTACAAGGTCATTATACAATAATACCTAGGCCTCTTTAAAGATTCGAGTTAAATCTACCAAGTTAGAATCCCATTTGCCAAGTTACCAAATGAGGCTATCAAGCGTTTTCCAAGCAATATTTAAGGTACTTCCCCAATTCCATTTTGATCACTTAAGATGTCATTGTATAGCCAAAGTATTCTACTTTAATCTAGGTTAAAGATATTTCATTTTGGTTCGAGTTTGATTAGGTTTGAATAGCTCTAAAGTTGATACCTCGAAAAACCGAGGCCGGGGCACGACTCGTGCCCCCAGGGCACGACTCGTGCTCATTTCCCTAAACTACGATTCTCGGCGTCCCCAACGATTTGGCACGACTTCATATCCAAGTCACGACTCGTGGTCACAATTTGGCCAAGGGCACGACTCGTCCCCGAGGGCACGACTCGTGCCTCGGCCCGAAATGGTGGTATAACATCGCAACAATCACTAAAATTTCCCAAGAAACCCAAATTTCCAACCAAATGTCTTCTAAGTTATGAACCTAAAGGCATTTCCAACTTTGGTAACTTCATTCTACTCATTTAACTCCATGGAATCATGTCTTAAACCTAGATCATTATAACTTCCATTGAACCATAACATTTCCTCAATCTAAGAGAGTGTTCCCAAGCAACAAAGCAATTAGAACATTCATAACAACATAAATATTCATGAACATTCAAAAGAAGGAAAAGGGTCATAATAACTCACCTTAGCTAATACAAGATGAAATGAAGCTTTTCTTAGGCTTGATCAACTCCTTGAGATGAACCACTCACAAAAGGACACTTGGATTTGAAAATGGACAAGAATTTCACTTGGTAGGATTTTAAGAGATGGAGGCTTTCACCATGCTCTTTCTATGGAGAAAGGTAAGAGTGAAAATGAGAAGGAGGAGAAAGGTGAATAGGGGAAGTATGGGAAGAGGAAAAGGGAGCATGGGAGGTATGGGTTTGCTTTGACTAATGAGGGGGATGGAGAGTGATTTGGGGAGGATGGTCCCCCCCCCACTCTAACCTATCCTTTCAAGGCTTTCACCAAAATAACCATTTTTCCCTAATATTCCCAAAACATTTAAATTAAAATTCTCCTACTCAAATATTTATTCCACATACTATGATCCTCCTTCCACAATTTATTCATTTTCTATTATTATATTTTTCCCAATGTTTTATTTTATTTCTCTAGAAATCCTAAGGGTTCTAAATTATTTTCCAACCATTTAATATTGACATAAGAATGTAAAGACATAAAATAGACACATAAGTTAACATAAATTTTAAAACACATAATATGATATTTAAAATTAGTGCCTAGGGTTAGGGTCGTTACACTCACTCCCCCTTAAAGAAAATTCGTCCCGAATTTTAAAAAGACTTACTTGGATTTTCAAACAACCACGGATATTTCGCTCTCATCTCCGACTCTAGCTCCCACGTCGCTTCCTCAACGGTATGATTCTTCCAAAGGACCTTCACTATCGGAATACTCTTAGACCTCAACTCCTTAACTTGGAACTCTAGGACTCTCAAGGGTTCCTCAACATAAGACATGTCCGCTTGGACATCATCGGGGGGAGAACTCAAGATGTGGGAAGGATCATGACAATACTTCCTCAACATCGAAACATGGAAAACATCATGGAGTAAAGAAAGAGACAGAGGTAATGCCAACCGGTAAGCCAAATCCCCAATCTTCTCTAGAATCTCAAACGGACCAACGAACCTCGGAGCCAATTTACCCTTATTACCAAACCTTTTTATTCCCGTCCTTGGAGAGACCTTCAAGAATACAAAGTCACCAACTTCAAAAGATAAATCCCGTCTTCTATTGTCGGCGTAGCTTTCTGTCTACTCAGCCGTCTTCAATCTATCCCGAATCACCTTGATCTTTTTCCGTAGAATCTCAGACCAAATCCGGGCCCCCAAAGTCTCGCTTCACCAACCTCGTCCCAACACATCGGAGATCGACACTTCCTACCATACAACGCTTCATACGGAGCCATCTCAATACTAGCCTGATAACTGTTGTTGTAGGCAAACTCCACTAAAGGTAGATGATCCTCCCAAGACAATTGGAAATCCATCACACAAGCCCGTAACATATCCTCAAGTATCGAATAGTTCTCTCGGATGACCATCGGTTTGAGGATGAAACGCCGTCTTGAAACACAATTTAGAACCCAAGGCTTCATGCAATGCTCTCCGTAATCTAGATGTAAACCTCGGATCTCTGTCGGAAACAATACTAACCGGAACCCCGTGAAGTCTCACAATCTCCTTCATATACAGCGAGCTAACTTCTCTAACGAAAACTTGGTTGATACCGGCGGAAGAAAATGAGCCGACTTCGTCAACCGATCCTGAATAACCCAAATGGCATCCATCTTCTTCGCGGTGAGAGGCAAACCCGAAACAAAATCCATCGAAATCCCTTCCCATTTCCATTCCCGAATATCCGATGGTTGAAGTAATCCGCCAGTCTTTGATGTTCGGCCTTAATCTGTTGACAAGTCAAACACTTAGAAACATAGTCCTCAATTTCCCTCTTCATACCATTCCACCAAGACCCACGCTTCAAGTCTTGATACATTTTGGTACTACCCGGATGAATCGCAAACTTGGACTTATGGCCATCCTCTAAGACACGCCTCTTGATTTCCGGTGATTGAAGGAACGCAAATTCTCCCTTGGAAGGTTAAAATTCCATCTCTATTCAACGCAAATTCCCGGCTTTCCCATCTTGCACTTGATCAAAAAATTTCTTCAACTCCGGATCACCTTGTTGAGTTTCCTTCAAATCTCCATACAATGTCGGAACGGCTCGAACATTCGCAATGATTACTTCACTCTTCAATTCCCGAGAACTCAAAGTGTCACATACGCCTTTCGGCTAATCGCATCCGCCACTACATTGGCACTTCCGGATGATAAGATATTACACAATCAAAATCCTTCAAAAACTCAAGCCATCTTCTTTGCCGATTATTCAACTCCTTTTGAGTAAATAGGTACTTCAAACTCTTATGGTCGGTGAAAATCTCAAACTTCGCCCCATAAAGGTAGTGTTTCCACTTATGCAACGCAAATACAATCGCCGCCAATTCCATATCATGAGTAGGGTAATTCTGTTCCGCCGGTGATAACTTCCTAGAGGCATACGCAATAACCTTCCCATTCTGCATGAGGACACATCCCAAACCCGCCTTCGAGGCATCACTATAGATCACGAAATTCTCACAATCATCCGGAAGGCTAAGAACAGGAGCCGTCGTCAACCTCTTCTTCAATTCATTAAAACTTTCTTCACACTTGGAATCCCATACAAACGATACATCCTTCCGAGTCAACCTTGTCAATGGAGTAGCGATCCGAGAAAACCCTTCAATGAACCTCCGATAATATCCCGCCAAACCAAGGAAACTACGGACCTCAGTCACCGTCGAAGGTTGCTTCCAATTAACCACGGCCTCAATTTTCGAAGGATCCACGGAAATCACTGAACTCGACACAACATGCCCCAAGAAAGAAACACATCAAGCCAAAACTCACACTTCGTCGAACTTGGCGTACAAGCCGCTTCTCACGAAGAACTGACAATACAATCCTCAAATGATTCTCATGCTCTTCCGGGACTTAGAATAAACAAGGATATCATCTATGAATACCACCACGAAGCTATCAAGATAAGGCTTAAAGACACGGTTCATCATATCCATAAACACGTACTGGAGCATTAGTCAATCCGAACGGCATCACAACAAACTCATAGTGACCATATCTAGTTCGGAAAGCTGTTTTAGCAATATCATCCGGCCTAATCTTCAAGCGATGGTATCCGCTTCTCAAATCAAGCTTTGAGTAGATAACGGAACCTTGGAGTTGGTCAAATCAATCATCTATGTGCGGAAGAGGATACTTATTCTTTATAGTGGCTTGGTTCAACAAACGATAATCTATACATAATCGTAAGGTACCATCCTTCTTCCTAACAAATAGAGCAGGGTGCTCCCCATGGAGACACACTAGGGCGTATAAAACCCCGGTCTAGCAATTCTTGCAATTGGACCTTCAACTCTTTTAACTCGGCCTGAGCCATTCTATAGGGTGCTTTAGAGATAGGGCGGTGCAGGGTACTAAGTCAATACAAACTCTACCTCACGATCCGGGAGGCATAGAGTACTCACTAGAAAACACATCACTAAACTCATTCACAACCGGGACATGAGCTAACTCGGGCGACTTCTTATTGGAATCTACCACATAAGCCAAGTAACCCGCACACCCTTAGATAGCATCTTTCTAGCTTTTAAGGCGAAAATAACATGTAACCCAAACATAGATTTATCGGCATCAAATATAAATGTAGGCACATCGGGCATAGCAAATGAGACTCGTTTTCTACGACAGTCTACCAAAGCATGACACTGACTCAACCAATCCATCCCAAGGATCACATCAAAATCACGGATTGGTAACTCGACCAAATCCACCGGCAATACATGCCCACATATAGTCACATCACAACCACGATATATCAGAGAAGATGCAAGGCACTCTCCCATAGGAGTAGAGACCTCCAACACATAAGGCATAGATTCAGGCAAAATATGCAATGAGAATGCAAAATGAGATGCCACAAATGAATGGGAAGACCCGGGATCTATAAGAATGCGGGCCTTAACTCCTGAGACAGGAACTATACCTCTAATGACGGCATTAGGATCGACCTCTCCTCGACCCAAGGCAAACACTCGACCTTGGACTCTATCTTTGGGTTTCCCGTCAACATCTCTCTTCACACCACTACCTTGTCCCCCTTGACCACTACCCGAAGCTTGCTTACTCTGCCACTTGGGACAATTCCTCCGGAAATGGCCTGTCGACCCACACTCCAAACACTTGCCTTGCTTGCTCCAACACTTGTCCTCCGAATGCCCTTGCCTCTTGCAATATCCACACGTTGTCCCAAAGCGGCCCAGGAAGTTGAACGATTTGTCGGGCCGCTACGTTTCCTCCTCGATTTGCTCCTGAGTGAATGTCCTTGGCATTTGCCCTACGTTACGTCCCGAACCTTGACCTTGGAATCTATTTCTGTTTCCGCCTTCATTTTTACCACGATGCTCCTCTATGTCATTCTCAATCCGATACGCCATATTCACAGCCGCTTGGAAGTTGGCGAAGTCATGAGTCAAAAGCTGTTTCCGGAACTCTACCCTTAAGCCTTTCACAAACCGGTAGATACGCCTCTCTTCATCCAGGTACCAAATGAGGACAATATCGGGCCAACTCAGTAAACTTTCTTTGAATCTTTGTGCTATAGACATTGTCCCTTGCTCCAATTTCGAGAAATTCAACCTCCTTCTTATCCCTAGTCACCATTGGAACGAAGTGATCCGGAACTTACGAGTGAAATTTTCCCAAGTCTGCGGTGTCAAATCCCGATCCCAAGCCATCCTACTGCCACCTTTGGTGCTCGCGGGTCCTTCCAACTTGAAAACGGCACATCTCACCTTTTCCGCATCCGAACTCTCCATAGCCAAGAAAATCTTGTTCATCGCTTCAAGCCACCTTTCGGCCTTCATAGGATCCGGATCTCCGATTGAAGCTAGGAGGAGACATCTTCACGAACTTCTCTAGACCATGGTGCCCTTGCCTACCTTCGGGTTGTTGTTGTCCCCTACCTTGATTACAGTGTCATATTTTGAAGAAACACTCGGAACATATCCATCATTTCGGCATTCGGATTACCAACATCACCCAAAGCCCGATTCCGATCACCATCATTTCCGCCATTAGTACAAACTCCTGCATTAAACACTCGATGTCGGTTATCACACACTCTCACTCGGCTAGACTACTGCCGAGAACTCTAACCGAGCTCGATACCAGCGTGAGGACCCCGACCCGGGACCTACACGTGTCCCGAGTTGGAGCGTCCTCAAACTAACCCAAATTTACTAAAATTTTAAAACTTTAAATTAAACTTCAAACATAAATATCATTAACGTTGTCATTTCAAAATAACTCCACTCCTCTCCACATTGGAGGAGGAGTTGACCAACTTTGAAAACCTTTACCTGTTTAGTTACAAAAGATATGGGTTTTAACGTAGAAATGTAAAGTTTATAATTACAAACTCCCAAAAGGAATTATAACAAAATACTTTCTACGCCAACCTAACGTACCCCGACAATACCCAAAAGCTCACTGCCAAACTCCTTTCCGTCCTTACTTGGCCGGTCCTCCTGTCTCGGGATCTAAAAACATTAAAGGGAGAGGGGTGAGAATAAATCTCAGCAAGCTATTATGAATGCAGCAATATGCCAGATAAATGCAACACATAACAAGTCGCACATAACACCTTGGAAAAGCTGTAAACACATTCCATTACCTTGGTTTACCTTTTCCCATCTGAACAGTAGTCGTACAACATTGGGTATAATAATACTCCAATCTTACAGTGAGCTGCTTAAGCAATACTCACATCTTATAAGACCCGTTTTTCAGGGAACCAAATAAGATAGTAGCAACTCTGTAAGGCTTTTGGCTCAATACGTATGCTATACCCCATCACTTGTGGCCACGGGAGGGGACTGCGAGATATAACATAATCCGATCACATTAGGTCACACTTTCATAATTGATCGTATTATGTTATACCCCCAATGTCAGCTGACTCACACATTATCAAGCACATAATAGATACTTGAATAAAATCCACAAAAAGGGATAACAATATAGCAACATGATAAAATATACTCATGTCTAACCAATATCATAGTGCCACATTTAAATCAATACACTATGCATAATATAACATTGTATAAGAACTCACGTAAGGCAAGGAAGTATCATCAATCCATCCTAAAAGGTCATTATACTTATAATGCAAGGCCTCTATGAAGATTCGAGTTCAATTTACCAAGTTAGAATCCCATTTGCCAAGTTACCAAATGAGGCTATCAAGCGTTTTCCAAGCAATATTTAAGGTACTTCCCCAATTCCATTTTGATCACTTAATATGTCATTGTGTAGTCAAAGTATTCTACTTTAATCTAGGTTAAAGAGATTTCATTTTGGTTCAAGTTTGATTAGGTTTGAACAGCTCTAAAGTTGATACCTCGAAACCAGGCCAGGGCACGACTCGTCCCCCAGGGCACGACTCGTGCCCAAGTGACCCCTCTCTGATTCTGGCGTCCCCCAACAAGACTTCCCGTTTTCCAAGTCACGACTCGTGACCACAATTTGGCCAAGGGCACGACTCGTCCCCCAGGGCACGACTCGTGCCATGGCCCAGAAACTGGTATAACATCAGCAACAACACTAAAATCCCAAGAAACCCAATTTCCAACCAAATGACTTCTAATTTGTGAACCTAAAGGGAATTTCCAACTTTGGTAACTTCATTCTACTCATTTAACTCCATGGAATCATATCTTAAACCTAGATCATTATAACTTCCATGAACCATAACATTTCCTCAATCTAAGAAAGTTTTCCCAAGCAACAAAGCAAATAGAACATCCATAATAACATAAATATTCATGAACATTCAAAGAAGGAAAAGGGTCATAATAACTCACCTTAGCTAATACAAGATGAAATGAAGCTTTTCTAGGCTTGATCAACTCCTTGAGATGAACCACTCACAAAAGGACACTTGAATTTGAAAATGGACAAGAATTTCAGCTTGGTAGGAGTTTAAGAGATGGAGGCTTTCACCATGCTCTTTCTATGGAGAAAAGTAAGAGTGAAAATGAGAAGGAGGAGGAAGGTGAATAGGGAAAGTATGGGAAGAGGAAAAGGGAGCATGGGAGGTATGGGTTTGTTTTGACTAATGAGGGGGATGGAGAGTGATTTGGGGAGGATGGTCCCCACTCTAACCTATCCTTCCAAGGCTTTCACCAAAATAACCATTTTCCCTAATATTCCCAAAACATTTCAATTAAAATCCTCCTACTCAAATATTTATTCCACATACTATGATCCTCCTTCCACAATTTATTCATTTTCCATTATTATATTTTTTCCAATGTTTTATTTTATTTCTCTAGAAATCCTAAGGGTTCTAAATTATTTTCCAACCATTTAATATTGACATAAGAATGTAAAGACATAAAATAGACACATAAGTTAACATAACTTTTAAAACACATAATATGATATTTAAAATTAGTGCCTAGGGTTAGGGTCGTTACAAAATGATAGGAGCACTCCAAATCAATTACTCTAACGAACAACACTTTGTTTTGAACTTTGGACTTTGAAGGATTGAATGCAACAATATGCAATGATTTGGGTATGTTAATCTATCTTACTAGAGGGTATGAAGGGTAGAAATACAGTATGAGTCAATTGAAATTCGGAGGGGAAGTATATAAGGAGAGTCAAAGGGTTTTGTGGCTTTTCCCTTGAAAAGTCACAACTTTTCGGGTATAACAGCACTTGCACGGCCGTGTCCCAATGGCTTGCACGGCCGTGCGAGGCAATATGCACGATCGAGTTCAAGGCTCGGCACGGTCGAGTGGCAAGGCAAGGCACGGTGCACGGCGGGTGTCCTAGGCACTTGCACGGCCGTGCGAAGCTTCTTCACCTGCTCGTCGGACCCTTTGGCCACGACAAGTCCAAACCAGTTTTGGGACTGACCCAAATCACACTTTGACCCGATATTTAAGTTACAAATCATTTGTCATTAATTTCTCATTCACACGGAAATGGTTTGAGACATTTAAATGAGTTATATATAATCTACAACAAATGTAGATTACCATTTGTAACTAGTTTCGTTAACAAATAACGAACTTTCGTTAGAAACCTAGGTCAACGTTAAGTTAAACTTAACTTTCCGTTACCCATTTCCAACAATCCCCACATTGAATGACAATTAATGCATGAATGCAATTTCGTCCAAAGTTGAACTATTATTACATCGGGATAGATAGCTTGTGGCCTTGAATCCTCCCTAGTGAAATATTATCGGATATACTAGCCATTTGGTAGCGAGTCGCTTTGAACCGGTGGTAATCGGATGTATACCAAGACAAATAATACTCACATAATAACAGCTCTAACAATTGTTGTTCTCACGTTTTGTCCATTTTGGCCACTGGACCGTATCTCATTCATAAGCGTTCTTTTAGAGGCGGCCTAATTACCTCTCGCTTATATAGGTGATTCTCACTATAAGGAGTATCATGCACTACTCCACCCAGTAGGTATAGAAATCATTAAAAGTTTTCTCAACTTATCCTTACCACTGCATGTGCTTGTACTTGGATGTTCGGGAATGAGTATTCAACATCTCCAGGTTAATAAACCGAATTGTTGTTTCCAAGTAACTCTACTAGAACTTATAACTTGGTTGTCTCATTGAACGAGGGCCTGTGATCTCCATTTCTCAAGGTTGAGTGTCATTTATAAGTTCTTTTGTTGTGGGTTTTAAACCCATTCCCTTAACAGTTTATACGGTTGATCTCGATTTATACCTTTGGTAAACGGATCCGCTAGGTTATCACATGATTTCACATAATCAATAGTGATAACGCCATTCTTGATCAAGCTTGTCTAATAGTATTGTGTCTACGATGAATATGTCTAGACTTACCATTGTACATACTATTCTGTGCCCTTCCAATTGCTTTGATTGACTATCCACAATGGACTAGTACAAAGAAAGGCACATGCGCAGTTTGTTCCAACAAGGAATGTCCGATTTGTGCACTATGAAACGGTAGGCACTACTATTATTGGCATATCCAATAAAGACAGCCACGCCAATGGTCTTTGGACCAATCTTGACTTGTTTCGGCTTAGGTACTTCAACCTTGGCCAAACACCCCCACACTTTAAGGTATTTAAAATATGGCCTACGATTATGCCATAATTCGTAGGGCGTTTATCAATACCTTTCTTGGGTATTTTATTAAGAACATAATTAGAAGTGAGTATTGCTTTCCCCACAAGTTGTCGGGTAAGCCCGAACTTATCAAAAGCGCATTCATCATTTCTTTGAGAGTACGGTTTTTTGCGTTCGGCAACTCCATTAGATTGAGGGTATATGGAGCGAGTTGTTTGATGAATTATGCCGGATTCCCAACATAGTCCTTCAAACGGTGCTTCATATTCTCCACCTCTATCGCTTCTAATTTTCCTAATTTTCAAGTTAAGTTGATTCTCAACTTCTTTCTTATAAGTCTCAAAAGCCCCTAAGGCTTCATCCTTACTTCTTAAGAGATAGACATAGCAATACTTAGTGAAATCATCTATAAATGTAATGAAGTACTTTTTACCTCTTTCTTAGCATTCCCGACATTTTCGGAATGCTTTCTCTTTGTGCCACTTGTGCTAGCCTCGGCGAGATTGACTTTTGCCTCCATCTTGCCCTTAGCAACTTTGGCCTCATTCATTCTAGTGTTCTCTTCAATTTGAAGACGAACAACAATGTCTTCGAGGGCGTCTCTTTGCGTTTATGCTTGAGATAGTTCTTGAAATCCTTCCATGAAGGAGGCAAATTTTCAATGATAGAAGCCACCTTCAATGGATCATTCATGATCATTCCCTCGGCATCTAGCCCATGTAGAATGATTTGGAATTCATCTACTTGAGTCGTTACCGATTTGAAATCGACCATCATAAAGTCAAGATACTTACCGACGACAAATTTCTTTGACCCGGCATCTTCGATCTTGTACTTCCTTTCGAGTGTTCCCACAACGCCTTGGCTAACTCGGCAGGTACTATACACATTGTATAGTACATCATCAAGTCCATTTAAGATGTAGTTCTTACAAAGAAAATTACCGTGAGCCCAAGCCTCCTTTGCCATTTGCCTTTGGGGATCGGGATCACCATTTTTCACCGCCGGAGGATCTTCCTTTAAGAAGCGGTGCAAGCTTAGGGTGGTCAAGTAGAAGAGCATCTTCTGTTGCCATCTCTTGAAATCCACGCCAGTGAATTTCGCGGGTTTCTCACCATGACCGAGGTGATGAGTTGTAGGAGCGGGTGCAACATGGTTGAATGTAGCGTCACCTTGCGAAGGAGGCGTAACATTCCCTTGACTGGATGAGGAGACGTCTTTCTCATTTGCCATCTTTGAAGATCTTGAAGAAGCGTGAAATAACTTCTTACGATTGTTGGACAATTGCTAGGCTTCTCAAGAACTTAACTAGAATCTTAACAGAAAAAGATAACGGAGATTGGAAACAAAAGAAATCAAGTCGAGTCTTGTATTTAATACAATCTCCGTAAGAAGTTATTGTCCCTCACAGGTGCTTACGGTTTATATGGAAATCTTCTAGTAAGATAAAACGACTTACAAGTAAATGATAGGAGCACTCCAAATCAATTACTCTAACGAAAACACTTTGTTTTGAACTTTGGACTTTGAAGGATTGAATGCAACAATATGCAATGATTTGGTATGTTAATCTATCTTACTAGAGGGTAGGAAGGGTAGAAATACAGTATGAGTCAATTGAAATTCGGAGGGGAAGTATATAAGGAGAGTCAAAGGGTTTTGTGGCTTTTCTCTTGAAAAGTCACAACTTTTCGGGTATAACAGCACTTGCACGGCCGTGTCCGATGAGCTTGCACGGCCGTGCAAGGCAATATGCACGGTCGAGTTCAAGGCTCAGCACGGTCGAGTGGCAAGGCAAGGCACGGTGCACGGCCGTGTCCTAGGCACTTGCACGGCCGTGCAGAAGCTTCTTCAGCCTGCTCGTCAGCCCTTTAGCCACAACAAGTCCAAACCAATTTTGGGACCAACCCAAATCACACTTTGACCCAATATTTAAGTTACAAATCATTTGTCATTAATTTCTCATTCACACGAAAATAGTTTTGAGACATTTAAATGAGTTATATATAATCTACAACAAATGCAGATTACCATTTGTAACTAGTTTCGTTAACAAATAACGAACTTTCGTTAGAAACCTAGGTCAATGTTAAGTTAAACTTAACTTTCCGTTACCCATTTCCAACAAGCCTAAGTTCGGGAGAATATTTATTTATTTACCCTTTCCAAACACCTATAACTTATTTGGAAGGCACTATTACTATTATAATTTTTACTTTTTCATTACATTTATTAAATTAATAAATTGTTACGTTATCTTAACACAATTGCCCTTAAAATCATCTTATTTTAGAAGAAAAAGAACTTTCCGAAATTATCATGTATTCGATAATTTTTTGTATTTTATTTTTATGGGTTTTAAGAATCAATTAAGATGAGTCATGATTAAGAAAGTAAATTATTTTTATGCAAAATAATAAAAAAAATAACCATTTAACAGAAATTGATCTTTTTTTTCTTATTTTTCATTCAAAAACAAATGAATGAAGTTACTCCCTCCGTCCCTAAATGTTTGTCCCATTTGACTTTTCAAACGTTTTAATTTAGTGATTTTGAAGCTTTAATTTTGGTTATTTTTACGAACGCTTTGAAAATTATTGATAATATACACCGCCGTTATGTAATACTCCGTCCCTAAATGTTACAAGTTTTGAAAATTTAGTGATTTTGAAGCTTTAATTTTGGAAATGAGACTAACTTTTTGGGACAAAGGAAAAGAGGAAATGGGACAAACATTTAGGGACGGAGGGAGTATATGACATTTTCAGGTCAAACAAATTATATACATACTCTCCGTCCCATCAGACTTAATATTTTATTTCCCAATACAAAGATTAAGAACTAATAATATAATAAGAGGAGAGAATGAGGGGATATGAGTATGAAAAATAAAAATAATATAAACTTGTTATTTGGAATATTTTAAATCTAGTGAAACGTTCAAAATGACAAATCGTACTAAATCCAAGAGAAAAGCTTTTTTGAATTCAAAATCTGCAGGTCAACCCCTTTCTTATATACTCCCTCCGTCCCACTATACTTGACACTTCTTTCCATTTTGGGCCGTCCCACTATACTTGACACCTTCCAAAAATAACCAAGTTTTTATATTTTTATATTCACTCTACCCCACCACTCATTCTCTCTCTTCATTTTCTACCACATATTTATTCAACCAACACTACTATTTACCCCACTCATTCTCTCTCTTCATTTTCCACCACACATTTTTTTTATTTTATTCTTTTTCCTTGGTTTTTGAACCCACCCCTTGGGTGTCAACTATAGTGGGACGGAGGGAGTAGAGTATAAAGTATTTTTCAGCATCCATAAGTCAAATTCTGCTGATAGGAACTCCAAGTCAAAAATATTTACAGTTATAAAACCCACAAGTCAAAGAGATTATATATTTTCATAAACTAATTAGATAAGTACTCCGTAATCAATTAGAGAAGATATCACAGACCAACTAATTATTCTACTTAGGTTAATTAAGATTATCTCTTTGCACTAATTGTAATTATTGAGAGTTTGAGGTCAAAGACAAGCGAATATTTTTAATAATTAGCACCTAATTAAACCTAAATGTTGTCGATAAACATGAGGAAGTCAAACCTAGTTTCCGTTAACATACCATAAGCCAACCACACGCATTGAATTTTTAAATACGATTTTTTTAATGTGTGCTTTAAGGGCATACTCCCTCGGTTCCATAATAATTTACTCATTTACTGTTGAGAACGAAAAATAAAGAATAATGTTATTAAAGTAGGAGTTGTGAGCAGGCCCGTCCCGAAAATTATAAGAGCCCTGTGTGAAATATGAAAATTGGGCCCTAATATTTATAAAAAAAAACCACAATAACTATAAAATATACTCCCTCAGTCCATTCTGAAGTTCGCACTTTTACATTTTGGGCGTCAGTTTACAAAGTTCACACTTTGTTTCTTTCCTAAAAGGAAACCTTAAATCACTATTCTCTCCACTCATTCTCTCTCCTACATTATTTTAATACTCACAAACCATTATAATTTACTATTCCCTCCACTTATTCTCTCTCCTATTTTATTTTCACACTCACAACACTTTCAATATAATACTCCCTCCTTAATTAACGTGTAAACAGTAAGTGTGAACTTACTAGGCGGACGGAGGGAGTATATAAGTACTTTCATAATATAAAGATATTTATAAAAGTTTTAGAAAATTATGGTTTTATAAAAAAAAAACCACAAAATGAACTATGTTGCTGGACTGAAGTTAGCATAAGTGAAACTGCAATTTTTTTTTTTTTTATCATAACAAATCGGGCTGGGATCAACTGTAAAAATATTATTATCACTATTAAAATAAAAGACCAATTTCTTTCAATTTTTTTAATTTTGTATTAATCAAAATTAAAATTAAAATTAAAATTAAAATAAAAATATTTATTTCGGGACGGAGGAAGGAGGCCCTGAGCAATTGCTCACTTTGCTCATGGTAAGAGCCGGCCCTGATTGTGAGTGGGTAGGAGAGAAAATGAGTGAAGAGAATAGTAAATTTGAAAAGTGTTGTGAGTATGACAAGTGGGTCTCATGAATAAAGAAGTATTAAAAAGTTTTCTTTTTAGAAAAATATAACTTTAAAGTGAGAAGCCCAAAATAGCAAAATGAGTAAGGTAATATAGATTGAGGGAGTAAGTTAAACTTGTAAGGTTGACAAGGACAGTTTGATAGATCGTAAAATCTAGGGAGAAACGCGTTTCTCCATAAGTTATGGAGAAACGGGTTACGGGTATCCAGAACCTTTTGAAAGGATATCCAGAAACTTTTTGTATTGGCCATGACCTTGTCCCATGGTTACTTCTGGATATCAGTTTCAAGGTTACGGATATCCAGAACCCTTTGAAAGGATATCCAGAAGCTTATGAAAGTGATATCCAGAAACCTTCAAAATGATATCCAGAAACTTTCAAAATGTTTCTGGATATTCATTTGATGATTTCTGGATATACATTTGAAGGTTTCTGGATATCCAGAAACCTTCAAAATGAATATCCAGAAACTTTCAAAATGTTTCTGGATATTCATTTGATGGTTTCTGGATATACATTTGAAGGTTTCTGGATATCCAGAAACCTTCAATAAGCAATTTCTGGTCTTGGCCTTGGATTTGGCTTCAAATCTATTTTTTCTGGATATCCGCCCAAAGGCTTCTGGATATCCGTTCCAAAGCTTCTGGATATCCAGAACCCTTTGAGACTGATATCCAGAAATTTTCTTCTGGTTATCAAACGTATAGCTTCTGGCTATTAAAAACGCGTTTCTCCATAGTTATGGAGAAACGCGTTTCTCAGCAGACCTACTCTTGATAGATAATGTCTTTTAATATCGTCATTTTAATTTAGGTGGTATTAAAAGAAAAAAATCACTCCTTGGGTAATTGATGATTTGTAATAAAGATGCAAACACCAACATAAAATTGCAAAATGAAAAAAATATATATATATATCATGCAAAAATAATAGAGCAAAATTTAGTTAAAAGAAATTAGAAAAATCAAATTAAAGATTAGTTAAACGACCTATAAAAATCAAAATTCGTTTTATAAGGCAACTATTACACTACTACAAAATCATGTTTTAGCCACTTCTTTTCTTTGTTGCTAACAAACTAACTAATTTGAGACTGATTTTTTGTACTTCCTCCTTTCCAAAATGTTTGTTTCATTTAACTTTTTTGTTGAACTTTGACCACAAATATATGACAATTTAATTATGTTCATGAAATTCTAAAAATTCCTATTGATTCACCATTAATAATATTATCAACAACAACTTTTAGAATTTCATGAACATGATTAATCTCTCGTAAATTTGTGGTCAAAGTTTAACAAAAAAGTTAAATGGGACAAACATTTTGAGACGGAGGAAGTAGTTGCTAATCTGGTGGCAACTGTACATTTTTTGTGGCAAAAGTCAACTAATTCGCAACTAGTTTCATTTTGTAGCTAGTTTTGCAACCTAATTGTTACATAATGTTGTTATTAGTGGCAAGTTCGTCACTAATCGGTCGCTAAATATAATAAATAAATTAAGGTTCTTTTTTTGAAAAATTATTCAGTGGCTAAGCAGTAGCTAATTTTTTAATGCAGTGGTCTACAATGATTTTTACTCAAATATCTTTTTTATCAAAGTTTCTGTATTTTCATTTATATTTCTTGAAATATTTCATAGATGCAGAAGTGTTTTATTGGATATCTATCTCAAATGTTCTATATATCCAAAATTCTTTGACTTGATATCCAAAAAGTTTGTTGGTCATTTATTCGATACGAGACAAATCTTTTCTCTGAATATCAATTTTAAGGATTTTGGATATCCAGAACATTTGCAGCTGATATCCAGACCTTCAAAAGTCACCTGCAGGCTTTACCCCATTGTTATGTGTTTAAAAAACGTCATTTATACCTTCAAACGGGTCTTAGAAGTTTTTACATATTATGAAGTATTAAATGATGGTCAGTGGTAGTATGTATTAATTTATATCAAGAAGTATTTAATATTTATATTTAGAAACCTTTAAGATTGATACCCAAAAAGTTTGTTGGTGATAGACTTAGTCACAACGTTGATTGTCAGTGTGTGTGAAGTTTCAATTATTTATAAAAATATCATCGCGAGCGAACGAAGTTTTTCTTATTTACAAAAATGTTATCCCTCATTTAAAAAATACGTCATTTCTATTCTTTTACACGTATTACTAGCCCATATTTTTTAATATATTTTTAACACTTTTTTATTTAATAATTTGAGTTAAATGTTGTAGTGGGTTGGTACAATATTTTATTGCTGTCCAATTCTACCAAAAAACAGAAAATCCAAGTTATTACATTTTTTAACATTCTTGAGCAAAAATAAAAATACTCTAGTCAAACCCATTCTATATGATATTTTTGATTTGAAATCTACAAGTCAACACAATTTATATTTATTTTGTACTATATTGTATCTTTTAAAAGTCAAATCGGTTTTATATTGTTTTTTTTAAATGTACAAGTCAAACACATTTTAATGTGTGTTAGAGAGAGGGGGTGTGTGTGTTAAGGCGGTAGACAATATGCATTGTAAGGTTTGATATTCCCATCCATAACATTTCAAGCAATCTTATTTTTCATTAGATTATTTAAAGTTGTTTTAAAACTTGAAGAACTCGGTTTTTGATTTTATAAATTAAAGAAAAGCTTAAGCTTTCAATATCGTTCCTTGTTATTTTCGTTCGGTCTATAATATCTAGCGTACTGCATCATTTCGTATCAGAACGAAAAGAACGAGGAATGATATTCAAAGCTTAACCATCTGATCCATTAAGAGCATATACAACCATGACTTTTACAAAAGTCATGGCTGATTTGGCAATTTTGCCATTCCACATTCATGACTTTGTAAAAGTCATGGATAACTTTTAGTTTTTTTTGTTTTGGCAGAAGCCACACTTCACGGCTTGAAATTATTTTTTATTTTATTTTTTATTTTTACAAAAATTGCAATTAACATATAAAAAATAATAAAAATACAAGAATATTGAAATAATTATATATACTCCCTCCGTCTCAATAAAAGCTTCACTAATTATCCAAAAGGGCGTCCCATTAGAAGCTTCACCTTTCCTTTTTTGGCAAATAATTTTTACAATTTCCTCCACTCATTCTCTCTCCTACATTATTTTAATACTCACAACACCATTATAATTTACTATTCCCTCCACTCATTCTCTCTTCTACATTATTTTAATACTCACAACACCATTATAATTTACTATTTCCTCCACTAATTCTCTCTCCTATTTTCAAATTACACTCACAATATTTTTTTTCCTCCCATTTTCATAATTTGCGTGCCCACCCAAAAGGGTGAAGCACTTATTGGGACGGAGGGAGTATTAGTTAAATGTAGGAGAGAGAAACTGATGACTTTTGTCATGAATGGAGATAAAATTATTTGGAGTTGTGTTTTTGATGACTGATGACGTGAAGCTGAGGTGGAGGAGAGAGGGATGGGAATGAAATTTTATGGATAAAGATGGATAAAGATGCTCTAAACTCACGACGGATTCACTGTTTTGAGCATCAAGTTCACTTGTAATTTTCCAAACCTTTTATTGGATTATGACTTGAGTGAAGCCTGGGCCCAAGGATCCAACATCTGCTTTGGACTTTATTTATTCCGTGCTTGGATGAGACATAACTTATTTGCATCTGAGTTTACCTTTTAATCTAAAAAAAATAAAAAATAAAATGGACAAATGGTAATGCTAGAAATTTGATTAAAAAGGGTTTAAATTGTTTTGTAATCCAATTGATTTCTAAAATAAAGGGATCCTTGCTAGGAGTAATTTAATTAAAGAAGTTGCAAGTAAACTAGACTTGGAAAGTTTGCAATGGACTCAAAGCTTGTAGTATAAGGTGGATACAACGGCCTTCTTCTTCGGTGGATCCTATACACATAGCAACCGTGAACTAGGTCGGGGGCCCCTCCGACGTGAGAATCACTACTTTCTCAAGCTTAAAAAGAAAGAGTACAAGAAGCTGTAAAAAATGTGTTGTGTGGGTACTTGATACTTACATTTTAGGTCATGTAATGTTGATTATATAGTTCCCATGTCACATGTCTTGCATGTGCTCTTTGTTACGTGTCATTTTTTCATTGGTTGTGCATGAATAACAAATTTAAAAAGATATACAATAAATAACAAATTAAAGTAAATCTAAATCTTTAAAATAAAGAAAGTCTAAAATCATAAATTTACCAAATAAAATCGTTAAATACTAAATACAGAGAACGAAAAATACAGAGAACGAAATATTCCAATTTTGCCCTTCCGTCTCGTGTGATTCTACACGATATCAAGACCTTTATCCCGTGTATATTCACACGACACACCTCGCAGAAAAATTTCAATCGTTCACCATGGACACTGCGAACGATATCATCATCAACAACGAAGCAGGTCTCCAATGGTTGATAGGTTCTCCCTTCGTCTCTCCCATCACATTAATATCCACCTTCAAGTGCATTCACACCCACCCCTCCGACCCCTTTTCACCCGATTTCGTCAGAGAATCAGGTAACCCTAACTCCCAATCATCTGATTCTTTGTTTGCCTGTGCGTTTGTGATTGATTTAGTTGAATTTTTTCCGTGCAGATGATTTGAGGACACTTTTGTTGAAAGGGTTTGAAGTAATTGGAGCATTGATTGTTGGAAAAGGAGGTTCTGATTTTAAAGGAATTGTTAGTGACGCCATTGATGCGTCCAGTAGAGGAACTCTCTTTTCAGTTTATCTCGTGTGAACTCACACGAGAATAATCTCGTGTGATTTTACACGAGATTTATCTCCGTCCACCATTATAAGGGTCCTTTCATTTGATTGAATATTCAGGTTTTGGTAATCGGTTGTTTAGTGTTGATGATGATGATGGTTGTTCTTTGTTTTGGTAATGGGTTTCGCCTAATTCTTCACTCATCTCGTATGGATCCACACGAGATGTGTATCGTGTGGATATACACGAGATGTATATCGTGTGTATCAACACGAGATGTGTCTCGTGTGGATACATACGAGACACATAAAACCCTTTAATTGGCAAATATTTGTAACTCAATCTCCATTTGGATTTTGAGGAATCTCATGTAGATTAAAAACACTTTAAATGTCATCTAGAATGTAGAAAAAAATTAAAAAAAAATAAACGAGGTAGCCGTATACCATTTTTGGCAAGATCGGGACACGTAAAACCCTAAAAACCCTAAATAATGGCAAATATTTGTAACTCAATCTCCATTTGGATTTTGAGAAAACTCATGTAGATGAAAAACACTTTAAATGTCATTTAGAATCTAGAAAAAAATTAAAAAAAAATAAACGAGGTAGCCGTATACCATTTTTGGCAAGATCGGGACACGTAAAACCCTAAAAACCCTAAATAATGGCAAAAATTTGTAACTCAATATCCATTTGGATTTTGAGGAAACTCATGTAGATGAAAAACATTTTAAATGTCATTTAGAATCTAGAAAAAAATTAAAAAAAATTAAACGAGGTAGCCTTATACCATTTTTGGCAAGATCGGGACACATAAAACCCTAAATACCCTAAATAATGGCACATATTTGTAACTCAATCTCCATTTGGATTTTGAGGAAACTCATGTAGATGAAAAACACTTTAAATGTCATTTAGAATCTAGAAAAAAATTAAAAAAATTAAACGAGGTAGGCGTATACCATTTTTGGCAAGATCGGGACACAGAAAACCCTAAAAACCCTAAATAATGGCAAAAATTTGTAACTCAATCTCCATTTGTATTTTGAGGAAACTCATGTAGATGAAAAACATTTTAAATGTCATTTAGAATCTAGAAAAAAATTAAAAAAAAATAAACGAGCTAGCCTTATACCATTTTTGGCAAGATCGGGACACAGAAAACCCTAAACACCCTAAATAATGGCAAAAATTTGTAACTCAATATCCATTTGGATTTTGAGGAAACTCATGTAGATGAAAAACATTTTAAATGTCATTTAGAATCTAGAAAAAAATTAAAAAAAATTAAACGAGGTAGGCGTATACCATTTTTGGCAAGATCGGGACACAGAAAACCCTAAAACCCTAAATAATGGCAAAAATTTGTAACTCAATCTCCATTTGGATTTTGAGGAAACTCATGTAGATGAAAAACATTTTAAATGTCATTTAGAATGTAGAAAAAAATTAAAAAAAAATAAACGAGGTAGCCGTATACCATTTTTGGCAAGATCGGGACACGTAAAACCCTAAAAACCCTAAATAATGGCAAATATTTGTAACTCAATCTCCATTTGGATTTTGAGAAAACTCATGTAGATGAAAAACACTTTAAATGTCATTTAGAATCTAGAAAAAAATTAAAAAAAAAATAAACGAGGTAGCCGTATACCATTTTTGGCAAGATCGGGACACGTAAAACCCTAAAAACCCTAAATAATGGCAAAAATTTGTAACTCAATATCCATTTGGATTTTGAGGAAACTCATGTAGATGAAAAACATTTTAAATGTCATTTAGAATCTAGAAAAAAATTAAAAAAAAATTAAACGAGGTAGCCTTATACCATTTTTGGCAAGATCGGGACACATAAAACCCTAAATACCCTAAATAATGGCACATATTTGTAACTCAATTTCTATTTGGATTTTGAGGAAACTCATGTAGATGAAAAACACTTTAAATGTCATTTAGAATCTAGAAAAAATTAAAAAAATTAAACGAGGTAGGCGTATACCATTTTTGGCAAGATCGGGACACATAAAACCCTAAAAACCCTAAATAATGGCAAAAATTTGTAACTCAATCTCCATTTGTATTTTGAGGAAACTCATGTAGATGAAAAACATTTTAAATGTCATTTAGAATCTAGAAAAAAATTAAAAAAAAATAAACGAGCTAGCCTTATACCATTTTTGGCAAGATCGGGACACAGAAAACCCTAAACACCCTAAATAATGGCAAAAATTTGTAACTCAATATCCATTTGAATTTTGAGGAAACTCATGTAGATGAAAAACATTTTAAATGTCATTTAGAATCTAGAAAAAAATTAAAAAAAATTAAACGAGGTAGGCGTATACCATTTTTGGCAAGATCGGGACACAGAAAACCCTAAAAACCCTAAATAATGGCAAAAATTTGTAACTCAATCTCCATTTGGATTTTGAGGAAACTCATGTAAATGAAAAACATTTTAAATGTCATTTATAATGTAGAAAAAAATTAAAAAAAAAATAAACGAGGTAGCCGTATACCATTTTTGGCAAGATCGGGACACGTAAAACCCTAAAAACCCTAAATAATGGCAAATATTTGTAACTCAATCTCCATTTGGATTTTGAGAAAACTCATGTAGATGAAAAACACTTTAAATGTCATTTTAAATGTCATTTAGAATCTAGAAAAAAATTAAAAAAAAATAAACGAGCTAGCCTTATACCATTTTTGGCAAGATCGGGACACAGAAAATCCTAAAAACCCTAAATAATGGCAAAAATTTGTAACTCAATCTCCATTTGGATTTTGAGGAAACTCATGTAGATGAAAAATATTTTAAATGTCATTTAGAATCTAGAAAAAAATTAAAAAAAATAAACGAGCTAGCCTTATACCATTTTTGGCAAGATCGGGACACAGAAAACCCTAAACACCCTAAATAATGGCAAAAATTTGTAACTCAATATCCATTTGGATTTTGAGGAAACTCATGCAGATGAAAAACATTTTAAATGTCAATTAGAATCTAGAAAAAAATTAAAAAAAATTAAACGATGTAGGCGTATACCATTTTTGGCAAGATCGGGACACAGAAAACCCTAAAAATCCTAAATAATGGCAAAAATTTGTAACTCAATCTCCCTTTGGATTTTGAGGAAACTCATGTAGATGAAAAACATTTTAAATGTCATTTAGAATGTAGAAAAAAATTAAAAAAAAATAAACGAGGTAGCCGTATACCATTTTTGGCAAGATCGGGAACACATAAAACCCTAAAAACCCTAAATAATGGCAAAAATTTGTAACTCAATATCCATTTGGATTTTGAGGAAACTCATGTAGATGAAAAAAATTTTAAATGTCATTTAGAATCTATAAAAAAATTAAAAAAAATTAAACGAGGTAGGCGTATACCATTTTTGGCAAGATCGGGACACAGAAAACCCTAAACACCCTAAATAATGGCAAAAATTTGTAACTCAATCTCCACTTGGATTTTGAGGAAACTCATGTAGATGAAAAACATTTTAAATGTCATTTAGAATCTAGAAAAAAATTAAAAAAAAATAAACGAGCTAGCCTTATACCATTTTTGGCAAGATCGGGACACAGAAAATCCTAAAAACCCTAAATAATAGCAAAAATTTGTAACTCAATCTCCATTTGGATTTTGAGGAAAATCATGTAGATGAAAAACATTTTTAATGTCATTTAGAATCTAGAAAAAAATTAAAAAAAATAAACGAGCTAGCCTTATACCATTTTTGGCAAGATCGGGACACAGAAAACCCTAAACACCCTAAATAATGGCAAAAATTTGTAACTCAATATCCATTTGGATTTTGAGGAAACTCATGTAGATGAAAAACATTTTAAATGTCAATTAGAATCTAGAAAAAAATTAAAAAAAATTAAACGATGTAGGCGTATACCATTTTTGGCAAGATCGGGACACAGAAAACCCTAAAAATCCTAAATAATGGCAAAAATTTGTAACTCAATCTCCATTTGGATTTTGAGGAAACTCATGTAGATGAAAAACATTTTAAATGTCATTTAGAATCTAGAAAAAAATTAAAAAAAAATAAACGAGGTAGGCGTATACCATTTTTGGCAAGATCGGGACACATAAAACCCTAAAAACCCTAAATAATGGCAAATATTTGTAACTCAATCTCCATTTGGATTTTGAGGAAACTTGTGTAGATGAAAAACACTTTAAATGTCACCTAGAATCTAGAAAAAAATTAAAAAAAAATAAACGAGGTATCCGTATACCATTTTTGGCAGGATCGGGACCCATGAAACCCTAAAAACCCTAAATAATGGCACATATTTGTAACTCAATTTCCATTTGGATTTTGAGTATTTTCATAGAGATGAAAAACACTTTAAATGACATTTAGAATGTAGAAAAAAATTAAAAAAAAAATAAATAGGCAGCCATTTATAATTTATACATCTCGTGTAAAAACACACGAAATATATGCTTCTATCTCGTGTTGATGTACACGAGAGGTTTAAAATCCTGTAACCCTTCAAAACGAGCTGCGTTGAATTCGCCGTTTATAATTCCTTAAAACACACCTATTATGAACAGAAACCATAAACCCCATTATTATTCAAAAAATCAATCTCTAAGTTCATAGCATGGATTCCTCACAAAATTCTCCCCAACATTCTCCAAGTTTCAATGATCATAGCATGGATTCTTATGAGTATATTAACCTTGATGATATAGAATTTGTCCTTGATGAAGAAGAAGGAATCTCACCAAATTATCCTCCACATCAACATTCTCCAAGTTTCAATGATCCAAGCTTCTATGATCATAGCATGGATTCTTATGAGAATATTAACCTTGATGATATAGAATTTGTCCTTGATTTAAGAAGAAGGAATCTCACCAAATTCTCCTCCACATCAACATTCTCCAAGTCTTAATGATCCAAGCTTCTATGAAGTAAGTTCTTAATCTTTTGTTTTGTATTGTGATCAAAATCGAAATCAAAATTCCATCTTGGACGGAGATAATTTCGTGTAAAAATACACGACATAGTTGCTTACATATCGTGTACACTAACACGAGATGTATCGATCTATGTCGTGTATTTATACACGAAATATATACTTACCGGAGCTTTGAAACCGACCGGTACCGTATTTTGCGGGGTCCATTTCCGGATATCGCCGATGAATTCACGACATCGTAATTATTTCCAAACAGGATGCGCTTCTTGCACATGTACGGGAAATCGCGAGGCGTCGAAATATACACCTTGTTATACGTAACTCGAAGAATAGAATTGGAAATAAACTAGCTTATGCGATGATAATATGTCATTTTGGTGGATATCACAGCCCTAAGATCTAAGAATATAAAGAAGAGTAGTAGCAAGAAGAGAGAGTGTAGTTTTAAACTATATGCCAAAGAAAGGAGGGATGATGGGTTATGGGGTTATGTTGTAAGGAATGGTATACATAATCATGGCTTTCCTTTGTATCCAAGGTTTTCCTCTCGGGAAATTGACAGTGCCGAATATGACGTTGTGTGTAGGGCAAGTGAATGTTCATTGCGTCCAAATGACATAGTTGCAATGTTAAAGATGAACGATGAGAAGAATGTGAGCACTCCGATGCACGTCCGCAATGCCATCACAAAATATAGAGAAAAAGAACGACAAGGAAGGACCCCGCTACAACAATTCCTTAAATTACTCGTAGATCATGAATATACATACTACACGAGGGAAGACGCCGAGAGTGGCATGATCGGCGATATATTCTTCTCTCACCCATTAGCAATGAAGATGCTAAACTGTTTTCCATATGTTGTACAAGGTGATCGCACTTACAACACCAACCGCTATGGATCGTACTTCTTGCAGCTTTGTAGGATTTACTTCCACCGGCATAATTTCACAATAGCGTATGCGTTCCTCAATTATCGTGAGTGCGGATGATTACAAATGGGCATTGGACAATTTGCACACTGTTTACACCTCCCCGCTTGCCAACAGCTTTTGTCACCGATCGTGAATTGGGTTTTATCGGCGCTCTCCGTACAGTTTTCCCGACACCGCACACTTCTTGTGTCGGAGGCATATCGAAGTCAATGTTAGAAGGCGTGGGTTGAGTCATACAGGTATTTATTTATTTACTTATTTACTTATTTATTGATTTTCTTTGTTTATAATATATATAATTACTTAAATTACAGGTAGCGAGGATTTGGCAGAATCATTCATGAGGAGTTTCAATTATGCAATCTTAGCCCCTACCTCCGGCGAATGGGACGAACGTTGGCAAGGGCTTTGTGACCGTTTCATATCTTATCCTGTATTATTGGATTACCTCCGCGATACATGGATTACTCCATACTCTCGTAATATTCTCGTCCATGCACACGGATGTGTTACCACACTTTGGGACCCATACCACAAACAGGACTGAGGGTGAGCATAATAGGTTGAAGAAGGCATTGGGGATTGCTTCTTCTACTTTTGACACAATCTTCAAAAAGGCTCATAAGATCTTCGATATCCAACTAAAAAATATCAAACAGGTATGAATAGATCAAAGACCGTAACTCCAATTGATTTGAGGACCCGTAATCTATCACAACATATTGACTAAAGTGTCAACTAAGCCTTGCGCATTATCGCACAAGAGCTGGTCGACTTCGTAAAATCAAGCGGGGTCGTAATGGGGTAATGTCATCACCGAGGATGCCTGCGGGTGTTACTACGGGCGAACACATGGACTTCCATGTAGTCACGAGATTGCAAGGATAGAGGACTGTGGGGACGGATTGAGCCGGCCTCGATTCATGATTTTTGGAAGAAGTTGGATATTGAAGTAGACAACCCTCCATCCGAGCCTTCAATAAATAAAGACAATTTTCAAGCTATGTTGAATAAATTTGAGAAAGCACTGAACCTAAGGAGAAAGTTATTCAAAACGATGGAAGAAGGGCTAAATCACCAAACAAGAGATGCTTACGAGCCGATCATATTTCAAAGGCGAATAAACCCCTGACCGAAGTTCCAGAGAACCGTCGATTGGGAGCATACTAACAACTTTTCGAGTCCCCGTTACACCATCCTCGACTAGCAAAGGGTATAGATCTTCATTCATTTGTGGCTCACATTTCAATTAAGTTCTTGATGTATTTGATTTGCATGTTGATAGTATGAATGCTTCTCACTCTTTTCTTTGCCCTATTTCAGTCTAGATCTCGCATTCATTGCATCAACCCAAGCGAGTTCGGAGTCCACGCACAAATGGAAATCGGCTTCGTAACCCACACCATCTACCCTCGCTAGTACTCCTACGTCTCATCCACCACTAGCCGCTTCCTGGTCGTGGGAGAGGACGGGGTCGAGGGCGAGGTCGAGGGCGAGGTCGAGGACGAGGACGGGATCGTGGTCGTGGTCGTGGAGAGGGAAATGGACACCCAATCACACTAGTATATACTTTCTAAGTATTTGACGTCTTTTCCACCTTTCATTATCCCATATATTGGAGGCATCACGAGATGTGGCATCCGATGGACATTGTGGCTATAGAGCCGTAGCGGCACGTATATTCGGAGATGAGGAGATGTGGGCTCAAGTGCGCTCGACTGTTACCATGAGGTGAATGCTCGCCAAGACCTTTATCAAAGAGTTCTAACTTGGATAAATGTAGATGAACTCTTACGTAGGATTGCTTGCTATGTCCCGGCCGACGGACGATACTTATTGGATGGACCTTCCGGATCTTGGGCACATCATTGCCACGAGGTATAATGTGGCATTCATTTCGTACTCGGCTAGCGGCGGCGGCTTATGTCTTCCAAAGGATCGTACCAAATAGGAGTAGGACCACCGATAAACACGGTTGTGGTGGGACAAGTGAGAAACCATTTTATATTGGTATGATACTTAAGCTGTCTCATCTATATTTGTAATATTTAAGTGTCTTACTTAAATTCGTTGTATTTAATCGTTATTACTTTTGCACCGCACATGTCGTGCAATGATTACCCAATTCCACCACCACCGAACACTTGGAGGGAACACCGTGATCCAAGCGCAAGTCAACCGATCCTCCAATACCGAGATAGGATAGCGGCATTTAATAAACTCTATGATCGGGATATCCATGCAAGAAGAGAAAGATTACGTAGGGGATAGTATATGTGTAATGGTTTTTGAATTATAAAGTTTGTATGAATGTTTGGATGTTTGAATTATATGCTTATCCTTGTTAACACTTTTATTTCGTATACAATTTTTCATCGTATGACTTTGGTCTTGTTGTTATTCTTGATGTGTCTCGTGTATATCCACACGAGACACATCTCGTGTGGATTTACACGAGATGTGTCTCGTGTGGATCTACACGAGATGTGTTTCGTGTGGATCCATACGAGACACATCGAATAAAGACCAAAGACCAAGTAAACAACAACACCAAATAAACAACAAGAACAACACAATCGACACAACAAAGAACTATCCATTTCATACTCGCATCTGTCAATACCAAATAAACAACACCAAATAAACAACAAAGAACAAATCCATAACTCCATATTCAAGACTACAAATCCATAACTCCATAAACAACAACAATACAATCAAGTATACCATTACAACAACAACTATCCATTTCCTACAAAAATAAATCCAACTCCATAATCGCACTACAAATATACCAAAACTCCATAATCAACAATACATAAATGCGACCTCCTACATGAGACGACCTAAACCCTCGTGTGCCCGTCTAAGTATATCTCTCGGCGTACTCGGGAGACTCGCATCTCGTCACTAATGGAAGTATGAGATCTGCGATCGCCGCAACCCCAGCCGCGGTGGAACATCAACTGGGGGAGGTGGGGGAGGTGGAATGTCAACGGGAGGATCGTGTATCGGATTAGATATCCGAACATGACTCCTAGCCGAAACCACTCCATATAATCATCACCACGGGAGAAGATGTAGTATCTAGTGGTGGCCCCCATCGGGGAACGGGCCCGAACTCATGCATGTCGTACTCCACCCACTCCGTCCCAAAAATCATCTCCGTCACCATACTCCTTTTGGTATCCCTTCGACCCTTTGACAAAATACATCTCGTGGGAGTCACGGGGCCGTCTGGGATCCTCTGTCAGTACCCGAACCGCCCGGTAACACGATCGTGCATATACGCCTCATTGATGTCACAAAAGCGTATAACCCCCGAAGTGTGAAACCGGCATCGAGTCCGCTCCGATACCATAAGGAGTCCAAACAACCTCGAGTAGACTTTGTTAGGCATAGTCTACATAATAACTAGAGTGATTGTAACAATTTGAAACAGCTTTTAATATGAATAACTCACCCTATCAACATGCATCCCGTCAAGAGTGCGGCGATACCGCACTAGATGATCTAATCCCCTCCCAGTATCGGCACGTGACCATCTACGGGCTCTCGGGCCCCTCGCCGATGCGGTCGAAAGTCGCCGGAAATCCGGGAAGTACTCGTATATCCACCCCGAGATGTATGTAAAAAGTATTAAATACTAATCAAATGCAACATGTAATTACGAGAGGGGGAGTCGACAGAGTAAAAAGAAAATGAGTATAGTAAGATGTACCTCTAGCATTGTCGCACAACCACCCATCTCGCTTGCATCCGGATCCGGACGCCTTCCCCAACTCTCGGTATAAATATGCCAATGTAGCCGATCCCCGTGAGAGAGTGGGGAGTCTCTCAAGATCCATGCATAGAGAAAGGTAGCCGAGGGCACCTTATCCTCGACTCTTGTCCACGAACATCGTGGAACCCAAGAGGTGCAGATATACGCAGTAAGCACGCCGGGCATCACCATGTGGCGTATACGGGAAGAAAAGAGACGCCTGACATCCTTCAATAAGTACCCGTGCCTCCCAAAACGAGGTGTCTAGTGATGCCTGATAGGTCGTGCACCGGATCCTGATATCGAATAGGTGCACCTACACACTGATACCGTAAATTGAAGATGAAATAACACATTTTAGTACAAAGAGATGAATGTAGATAGTATAGTCTTGAAATTGATAATATATAACAACATACTCGGGATATGAAATACGTCGTGTAACGTAATGGTCATCTCCCCACGGCATGTGGAACGAGTTAGTCTCGTGAGACCACCGTTCCAAAAATGTTGTCATCGCCGCATGATTAGGCCTCGAATGGTGGCATCGTGCACCGCCGGGATGCCCGATGCATCAACGAGGGTCGCCCAGCTCTACGCAGCCTCCGGATCATCACGCTTGAACCTCGTTTATTCCAAACAAAAAATATAATCAACACTCGAGATCGAGAAAAGTACGAGATGTATAATTAATGGAATATTTAGAGTGTGTGCCAAACAACTTCAAGATTTTAATAAATTCATATAAATGATTATCTTACTTTTGCGGATGTAGCAAGCCTCGTATGAAAAGTCACCACCGACTCACTAGTGGCATCCCTCCAAATCTCTCGAGCTCGTGATCACCAAAGCCGTATATAAGTGAAACATTCTCCGGGCCGCCACCGGGTCACTCGAATCCGCCATGATGGTGGCTCCTCCCCACCCGCACCCCCGCCTCCTCTCGTCCCCGCCCTCTAGCCACATCCCTCCCCCTCCCCTCCCCTCCCCCTCCCATGCCTCAAAGGTCTAACATCCCGTACCTCCTCCTCCTCCTCCTCCTCATCATCATCATCATCATCATCATCCCCACCCTCCCGCTCCGCCTCCTCATCCCCTCACCACTATCATCGAATCGGAAGATCCATCATCATCTCCTACATCCTCCTCACTACTATCATCGTGAATCGAGAAGATGCCTCATCATCTCCTACATCCTCCTCAATCGCATGCTCAAACCCAAGATCGAGCCGCTCGTCGCCCGCAGCCGCTCAGCCGCGGCCTATCATGATCATCTCCTACATCCCGCTCAATCCCAAGCTCGCACCCACGCACGATAGTCCTATCATGTATCCTTTTGCGTTTATCTACCTTAGGTGCCGTCTCGGCCTTCCTCTTTCTATTGGACGCGGTCATACGTTCACGTGCCTACAAAAACAAATAAGAGACAATAAATTAGCTATTTAGCATTTATAACTGAATACGAACGATGTAAAGAAAAAGAGTGGACACTGGGCACAACTCGTGTAAAATCACACGAGATGCATCTCGTGTGAGTTTACACGAGATTTATCTCGTGTGAACTCACACGAGATGCATCTCGTGTGAACTCACACGAGATCCATCTCGTGTGAACTCACACGAGATGCATTCTCCAGTTTGGTTAATATCAAAGAAAGAAAAATTATACGAGATGCATAAAAAGAAAGAAAAATGAACGGTGTAAAGAAAAAGACGTCGAAATCAATTGAAGAAACCAGTTCATGAAAGACGTCCAAATCAATTGAAGCAATCAAGCAAAAATTAGACATTGGGAATGTAAAATTAGGTTTAAATTACGTTCAAATTGCATTACCTTCTTCACGGGCAAGGTGGTAGAAGTGGAGGCGGCGGCGATGGCAGTGGTGGTAGCGGCGGCGGCGATGGCAGTGGTGGTAGCGGCGGCGGAAGCTCCAGCAGGGACGGCCGGAATTTTTACTCGAGCTATTCTTCGTCGTCGTGGTGTGTGAGAGAGAGAGAGAGCGAGGGAGAGGAAGAGCCTGTGTTTGATTGAATTTGAAATGAAAAAAAAAAATTATATATAAATGGGTAATTTGGTAAATTGCGTTGGCCGTGGTTGGCCGTGTATTTTTGAGGGGCCGTGTATTTATGTATAACCATAAAACCACAGCGTTTTAAGAGTCCAAATCCCATAGAAATTATGCCTCTTTCATAATCCTTATCACTTTCTATCCTTTGCATACATTTATCTCTCTCTCTCTCTCTCTCCATCTTTCTCACTTTCTCACTTTACAATCCAACGCTGCCACCACCAACATCATCGTCATATCTAAGATTTATAACACCACCACCACTACAAAATCAATTTGCTTCTAAAATCACATGTTCCTAAGTTGTCTTCAGTCTGAGTTGAGAGAAGCCAGGCAAAGAAGTTGCGACATATTCATAAAATAGAGAACAATTACCTTTTCGGTGCCTGGAGGATCTTCAATCTGCAATCCCCGACGTCACTGCAACATCTCCGCATTCATTTTCTTATTCTTAGACTACCTGTTTTGAATAAGAAAAAACACATAGTTAAACCAACTCATCTATTCTATCCTCTATCGCAATAATGTGACATATTACATTATACAAAATCATGTAAGCACAACTCTCATAAAGAAAGTTACAAAATTATGAGGTAGAACCAAAAAGCAAATTAAAATCCTATTATTACGAATATGATTTACAGTGGTTAATCCAAGTTAAACTACATGATTATAACCTCAATTTGGTTCTCCACAAATCTGCTACGACTTTCTGTCACTGCAAATTATCTGGTCTGCCATCTTTCTCCAGAAGTGAAATATAACCATCCATCCCAATAAGCTGCCATTGTGGTTTTCACAAAGTTAAGGTATCTCTAGTATCAGCAACACCAATTTTATCAGGCATTCACAATCCAGATGTCATACAAAAACAGGGAGGGAGGGAGAGAGAGAGAGAGAGACCGCATATCCAGAAGTTAATCAAAGTGGGTGCACAATTACTAAATGATCCCTTCATCCGTAAATGTATGCTATAATCTAATGCCTGAATTTGGTTTAAATGGGGCAGATAGTGTTATTTTTTCTCAGTAAAAGGAGGGTAAAATATTAATGTTTAAACTGAAAAGCAATATTTTTAAAATTATTTAGTAATCTCTCCGTCTCTAAATGATCTCTAAATTTCATTTAAAGGTGAAAATGCTTATTTTTATACGATTTTTTTTGACAATGATACGCAATATCATTCCAAACATTTTGGATTTGCAATTATATAATGAATTGTGAGAAAAAAAAATAGTAAAAAAACATTTAGGGACAATTTTTTTATTCATTTTGAGACAACTTTTTTTTTTCCAAAAATTGACATTCATTTAGGGATGGAATGAGTATCAAATCAGTGCATTTCAAAAACAAATGGGGAGCAACTGCCCCCTTCCCCCCAACCTTTGCCATGGCTCCGCCAATGCATATGATGAGAGATAGAAAGAGAGCAAGAGAGGGAGGGTTAATTACATTGAATTTAGATCAAATCGGAACAACTCTCCAACCAAGATCATTCTTTTGTTCACGGGATGTTTCTCAGTCGTACCTCCAGCAATTATGATGGATTATTAACAATCACCCATGAAGACTCAATGTGGGTGTCGGGTTTTGGCATAGAAGGCAACTCTTTCCACTTCGTCTGGTTATCTAGCATGTAAACATCACTAAAAATTGCCTGAAATGAAGCACTGCAATTTAAAAATCAATCTTTTTTTAAAATGACCCTTAAATCCCAAATGGACATTCCTTTTGGGACGGAGGGAGTAGAAAACTGTGACATGATGGGCAGAAGCGGATCCGCGGATCCAGAATCTGTTTTAAGTGAGTTGCACATATTACACTATAAAATCTAAAATGTTTGTTACGAGACTTAGAACCCACAACCACAAGGTGAAAAGCTTAGAAGTTTACCTCTGAACTAGACAAACTATTTTATTAAGTGGGTGCACTTGCAACCGTATATGTGGGCTTGGATCCGCCACTGATGGTGAGTTTTATGAAAAACAGTTTACAGCATTATACGCGTACCTCATGCCTGCATGAACACTTGAAGTTAAGCGAGCCTGGTTTGGGCATAAAATCACCCTCTTGGCCACCAATGACACAAGGCCGATCATCAACCACAACACAAGCTCTGTCAAAAATGACTTTCAGAATCATAAATTTGTACTCATTTGGCTCGAACGCTTTGCCATTCTTCACGGCAATACTCCAATGGTCTTTTCCAGGTGTATGTCGATTCTCCATGCTACCGCCCATCGCGTGTAGTCTGCCTCTCCAAATTTGAGTTGCTGGTGCATACCTGCATGTTTAACGTTTAACAATTTCAAGATGATTTGTAATGGCCTATCAACATTTTGAAGCTTCGTTTTTAGCCATCTATGCAAGTTTAGCAGTTTTAACCATTGTAGTTTAGATACGCGCTCACTATCCCCAAAAGTAAGAAAATTTAGTACTCCCTCCGTCTCAAAATGAATGTCCAAAAAAAATCAAATTTTCTATTGGTTAAGAGCAAGTTTGTAATTTTTTTGGACATTAATTTAAGGACGGAGATGGTACATTTTTGTTTATGCAATTTTAACCATCCTACTTTAGGTTTTGGGGGGATAATGAATGCATATCTAAAGTACAGTTGTTAAAATACGACTTTCAAGATCATTTTTTATTCGAGTAGCATTGTGGCATAGATTTCAACGACGACAAAGTCACAGAACTGAGAAAATTCACTATTGTGATTGTGTAGGGAGAGGAAAGGGGGGGAGGTGATAGCAGAAGTCAAGATAGTGGAGACGTATGAATGGAAAGGGGGAGAAGTACCTAGGTGCAGGTAGTGGAGGCAACTTATGCCATTTTTTCGTTTCTGTGTCCAACGCAAACACGAGCAACCGGGCCTCTGCACTGAGAACCATATTTCCCCGACAAAATATACAAGTCATATAGCTTTTCCAGCTCTTGTTGTAAATAGACCTGATTTTCAAGAGGTCCGAGGACAAAAAGTCTCAATGTCACGTAAAACTCAATAGAAGAATCGATCTGTAACAACTGAACATGAGGCAACGCCTATGCAAAATGAGTTCCTCAAATCCAATGAATGGACTTCCGCTCTTACCTCTTCAGAACAAAGAACATACTCTCTAGTCAACCACATACCCTGTCTCTGTACTCTCTGTGTACTGACTGCATTTTTCAGAAACCTTCTCCTTTCAATGATATTTCATTCACTGGATTTGAGGAATTCATTATATTCAGAAAGAAAGCAATGAAGACCTTTCAATGATTGTTCATTCCCCAATGCAGAATGAACTTCCGCTCTTACCTATTCTAGCCTTGTTTAAAAGTAAAACCACATTATGTGCATAAGGACTGATTGTTCACACAAAGTTTTCAATGATGCTACACAGAAAAATCCAATATTTGGAAAAGGTGTAGAAACCAACACATTCCAAAAATTGAAACCAACACATCAACTTTTACAGTTTAAGCATTCCCTATAAGTAAGCAGGTGCCAAATATATACTCCCTCTGTCCCATTTGAAATGTCCCAAAAGTGATCAGGCACGGAAATTAAGGAAAGTGAGGTAATGGTGTAAGTGTTGTGAGTAGAAAAGATGATGTAGGAAAGAGAAAGTGGTGTAGAAAAGTGGGTAGTGGTGCATGTGTTGTGAGTATGACAAGTGAATCCCATTATTAAAGAAAGTATTAAAAATTGGACACCCAAAAAGGAAAGTTTGGACATTTCAAGTGGGACGGAGGGAGTATATGCCTGTATCTATTGCATAACATTTATGACGTGGTGGGTAATAAAGATATCCAACTTTTACACACATTTGTTTCCTGCTCAATTGATAATACCAATATACACACACACACACACACACACGCTGTGTGCAGATGTACTAAAAGTTGCCATATACCTCTTACATCACATCTCAGAAACTTTACATGATCAGCTGTGTATGTTTGCCTATGAACCTCTCGCAAGGCATGCAAAGAAAGTTGCCACAGAAGCTCAACAAATCTGCAGTTGTCATAAAAAAAGATTGTAAATATTAAGTTGAGCTAATGAGCATTGGCAAACTCACTTGCATTCAAGTTCTTTTTACTTTATGTTAGTTCAATACATTCACCAAGTATATTGTTAGCTACCTACCTGCATAACATGTCAATAAAACGAATAATTGTTTGTGTATAGACGTACAGGCGCCTTTGCGGCGATGACAAAGATGACCTAATAAATGAGGATAAAGTTTACAAGCAGATGCTGAGAAAGCCAAATATTTTGTTCACGACTCACGAGCCAAACGCTTTGTGGTTGTGCAGTGTTGCAGACGAGAATTATTCATATAACCAATATGTGTGTTTTTTTTTTTCGGCTTTCTCAGCATCTGTTTGTAAACTTTATCCTCATTTATTAGGTCATGCTGTCATACTGCAAAGGTGCACCTATACAGACACATACACAAACAATTATTCGTTTTATTGACATGTTATGAAGGTAGGTAGCAAACAATATACTTGGTGAATGTATTGAAGTAACATAAAGTAAAAAGAACTTGAATGCAAGTGAGTTTGCCAATGCTCATTAGCTCAACTTAATATTTACAATTTTTTTTATGACAACTGCAGATTTGTTGAGCTTCTGTGGCAACTTTCTTTGCATGCCTTGCGAGAGGTTCATAGGCAAACATACACAGCTGATCATTTAAAGTTTCTGAGATGTGATGTAAGAGGTATATGGCAACTTTTAGTACACACACACACACACATGAGTGTGTGTGTATATTGGTATTATCAATTGAGCAGGAAACAAATGTGTGTAAAAGTTGGATATCTTTATTACCCACCACGTCACAAATGTTATGCAATTAATACAGGCATATACTCCCTCCGTCCCACTTGAAATGTCCCAACTTTCCTTTTTGGGTGTCCAGTTTTTAATACTTTCTTTAATAATGGGACCCACTTGTCATACTCACAACACTTACACCACTACCCACTTTTCTACACCACTTTCTCTTTCCAACATCATCTTTTCTACTCACAACACTTACAACATTACCTCATTTTCCTTAATTTCCGTGCCTGAACACTTTTGGGACATTTCAAATGGGACGGAGGGAGTATATATTTGGCACCTGCTTACTCATAGGGAATGCTTAAACTGTAAAAGTTGATGTTGATCTGCCCTGGGGTTTCAGTTTTTGGAATGAGTTGGTTTCTACACCTTTTCCAAATATTGGGTTTTTCTGTGTAGCATCATTGAAAACTTTGTGTGATCAATCAGTCCTTATGCACATAATGTGGTTTTACTTTTAAACAAGGCTAGAATAGGTAAGAGCGGAAGTTCATTCTGCATTGGGGAATGAACAATCATTGAAAGGTCTCCATTGCTTTCTTTCTGAATATAATGAGTTCCTCAAATCCAGTGAACGAAATATCATTGAAAGGAGAAGGTTTCTGAAAAATGCACAAGACAAAGAGTACGTAGACAGGTATGTGGTTGACTGTAGAGTACGGTCTTTGCTCAAGAGGTAAAGAGCGGAAGTCCATTCACCGTATTTGAGGAACTCATTTCGCATGACGTTGCCTCATGTTCGCCTGTTACAGATCGATTCTTCTATTGAGTTTTACCCGACATCGAGACTTTTTGTCCCGGTGACTCTTCAAAATCGAACTATTTACAACAAGAGCTGGAAAAGCTACATGACTTGTATATTGTGTCGGGGAAATATGGTTCTCAATGCAGAGGCCCGGTTGCTCGTGTTTGTGTTGGACACAGAAACGAAAAAATGGCACAAGTTGCCTCCACTACCTGCACCTAGGTACTTCTCCCCCTTTCCATTCATACGTCTCCACTATCTTGACTTCTGCTATCGCCTCCCCCCCCTTTCCACTCCCTACACAAACACAATAGTGAATTTTCTCAGTTTTGTGACTTTGTCGTTGTTGATATCTATGCCACAATGCTACTCGAATAAAAAATGATCTTGAAAGTCGTACTTTAACAATTGTACTTTAGATATGCATTCATTATCCCCCCCAAAACCTAAAGTAGGATGGTTAAAATTGCATAAACAAAATTGTACCATCTCCATCCCAAAATTAATGTCCAAAAAAATTACAAACTTGCTCTTAACCAATAGCAAATTTGATTTTTTTTGGACATTCAATTTGAGACGGAGGGAATACTAAATTTTCTTACGTTTGGGGATAGTGAGCGCGTATCTAAACTACAATGGTTAAAACTGCTAAACTTGCATAGATGGCTAAAAACGAAGCTTCAAAATGTCGATAGGCCATTACAAATCATCTTGAAATTGTTAAACGTTAAACATGCAGGTATGCACCAGCAACTCAAATTTGGAGAGGCAGACTACACGTGATGGGCGGTAGCATGGAGAATCGGCATACACCTGGAGTAATGACAGGATAGTCTTAACTTCCTCCTTATTTATGATCTCCCAATACCATCTTCTCTCACTCAAAAGGCAAAAGAGTATAATTGTGATGTGCTAAAGATGGAGTAATGACCTTAACCTGAGAAATTAACTTGCTTATTTAATTCAAATTGCCACGAATGGCATCGAAATGCAGAAATTCATTATATGGATAGCATACCGAAAGTTCCTTTTCAACATTTTCCAATTGTATTTCCTGACCGTGTGCTTGAGACACTTGAGGCATTGGGGAGCTTACAACAAGGTCGTCATTGCTTTCTTTCTGGTGAATTTCTTCTAAGAATCCTTTGCTGCCTTGTGCTTCGACATGGCATTTAGTGTCAATCTTCTGTATGCTTGCTTCCCATCTCTAAGTTATTGACCTGCTAAGGAGAGTAAATTTAGATTAATTGACAATTCATCATGAAATCAAAATGGGTAGCAAGGCTAAAATTCATTTTTTTTCCATATGACCAGACCTCTTCTTTTGTTTTGACTTCATCCGTTTCATCTTCTTTCAAGTATTCAATAACAGTTTCTTCTCCAGTTGCTGTGGAAGGGAGATCGGTCTTGTTGGCACTTTACTCTGTCTTCCTTTCTACGATATCCTCATTTGTTCTGTTTGCCTATACTCAATCCAATGAAGTTGAGTAAGATTTGGAAGAGCAAGAGTAATATTGTCTTCTATGCTAAGATTCATTAGCAGAATAATGATAGACCGATGGAAAGAAAATATCAGCAGATACTATTCATGCATATAATGATAACTTTCATGCTTCAAGTTCAAAAGGCGAACCTCTAATCAGATTCTTTTTGCTCCATTTTCAGATTTGCTTCATTGCTTCCGTCATCTACAGATGGTCCAAAGCTTGCTATACCATCTTTTCCTCTATTATCCGAGCTTTTTCTGCAGCTTCTTCAATTCATATCCTCGGCACCTGCACAGGGATGAAAAATCGGTGGAACCAAATACATTAGTTTTTCAGAAAAAGTCTCTGAAGCGTTGATTTGAAGAGAACGTGCCACTGTCAAGCTCACCTCTTCCTCGGGCCTTTCTTTTGTCGTTTCATCTTCTTGTGAGCGTTTTGCAGTTATATCATCCGTATTTGATTCCAAATCTTGGCTATCAATTTTGTTTTCCACCTTTTTCATATAGAGTTCATGAACAAAACTAACGAGAAAAACATGTCAGAATCGCCTCCAAAGTAATTGATTCAGCAGCGTGACAATTGGCATCTACGGGTTTAAAAGTCTGAAAATATGATGAAATACTCCCAGTTCTGTGATTTGTTCTACTAGAACTTGCACACACACACACAAAAAAAAAAAAATGTGACAGAACTGTCAGAAATCACCTTTAAGCTTTAACAAGAGTAATTCCAACCAAGGATGCTTTTAAACCGTAAATTCTTCAAACAAGCAATCAATCACTTAAGTAAAGGAAAAGGGTGTTGGGGGAGTAACAAATTGCAGTACAAATAAGAATGAAGTTTCTTCAAAAGCAGTGTAAAAAGGCACAACGGTATAGTAGAAAAAGAGAATCATTCATTTAAATTCCATTTCTGTCAAGTTTGTACATCATCGCATAAAAGAATCGGTTAAGAGAGTTCAATGTGCACAACTTAACATCTCTTATCTCAGCTAAAATTCTACTCGTTATCTATATTACAAAAAAAGAACATCATGACCAGGGGTTTATCTGGAAGACAAAAAAATGAGCAACAAACCTCAAGCAGTAGCAGCAAGCCATTGCACCAACTCCAGATATCATTTGCTGCATAGTAGGCCCCACGCAAGTCGAGATTCTTGAAAATATAATAAAATCTCTTTTTTTTAAATTCGAAAACTCATGACCTCGAAGCAAATATATTTCTTGAGCCAAATGGCAATATCCTCTGCACAAGCCTGAGCCACACAATCCCATTAAAAGAAAGGATAGAGTGTGCCGCTCTTGGCACAAATTAGTACACCAAGAGTGATCATTAGCAAATTTGCTCCTTTTCATTTCAAAATCACCTGAAGAGTTTTTTAATCCAATATCGTGGAGTGTAACTTCAAGTCTCAAACAGAAGCTTCTAGACATGGCATAGTTCAAAAAGATGAAATTATAAAGTGAACTTCTATTTCTGCAGATACAGTTTGCTGTATTATCTTCCTCTATTATCTGAACTTCTATTTTTGCAGCTCCTTCAATGCTTATCCTTGGCACCTGCAAAATATGAAAAATCAGTGTAACCAAATAGGAAGAACGCAAGTTTCCAAGAATAAAGTTGTTGAAGTGTTTATTATAAGATAATGTGTCACTGTCAAGTTCACCTCTTCAATGGACCTTTCATTTGTTGTTTGATCTACTTGTGAGCATTTTGCATTTATATCATCTGTATTTGATACCAAATCATGGCTATCGATTTTGTTTTCCACCTTTTCGACTTCAATTACGTCCTCAATAGCATCAAAACACTCAGTTTCCGCTCCCTTTTAAGCAAGAGACGAAAACAAAAATGAAAGGAAGAAAAGTGCTTAGAGAATTATGTACGTGCCTATAAAGATGTCAACAGGGCTCTTAAAACTGTTGTCTTGCTAACTTGTTCAGTCGTGTCTTCTTCTTGAAGGTAACTAACTGTTTCCTCACCAGTGGACTCTAGCAACTGACCTTTAAAATCCTCCTCTTTTTTGCTATCTGTTTCACAGTGCGCTCTCATCTGTGTAATCCAAATTCGGACCCTCATTTTCCTGCATGAAAAATGCCAGTTGACATGAAGTGATTTACTTAAGGCGAAGAAAGTTAAAAAGCGAAGGAATAGTTGCTAAAAGATAATACCTTGTCGTTCAGCCAAACCTCCTTTACTTCAATACTAGAACTCTCAGAAAGCCTTTCACCTTGTTCCAGTTCATCCATATTCTCTCCCATCTATTTGGGATACTTCTAGTTTTTCTTCAGTAATCGCCCGCTGCTCATCTGAAGCTTCTTTAGACTCAATTACTGGTGATGATTACTTTCTTCACCTTGGAAATTGAATGTTTAACCTTTGATCCAACACCTGAAAGCATACCATGAGATTTCTTGAAAGGTTTGACATCAATGTCTCTGGCTACTTCTACCATTATCGGACCATCAGAGCCTGAATTTACCTTTCATTCTCGTCACTTTCTTCACCTTCATCTATTTGTGCTTTATCAGGTTGACAATCTTCTCTCGTCTGTTGGTTTGCTTTCTTCGAACGATATTGGAACCATCCGTGAGATTCCTTCTGTTGATCTTTGTATCTTTTCAGTAGAACCTAGAGAAAAGTACCTTTTTGGTCCTTAAACTATTTTATTTGGGACCTTTTAGTCCTTAAACTAGATACCGAAAACCAAAACTTAGAACTTGTAGGTCTCGATCCTACGGGAGGAGTTGGCATAAGTTAAATGTCTTTTCTCAAAAAGAAGAATTCAATCTCACCCTTCTAGAAGTCAAGGAAGAAGTCAAGAAAGAAGTCAAGGAAGAAGTTAAGGGAGAAGTTAAATTTCCTTAGGTGGCGTTTGGTTGGTAGGAAAGTGGGGGAAAGGAATGGAAAACTCCCTCTTTTCCATTCCTTTCCTCCGTTTGGTTCAAGCTTTTTAAAAAAAAAAATTCCGAAGGAAAGTTGAATTCCTTCAAATGAAGGAATTCAACTTTCCTTCATAAAATCGATGGAAAGTTCAATTCCTTTGGGAATGAAAAAAAAAAAAAAATTTTTGACCAAAATACCCCCAAACCCTACCCAGCCCCTACCCAGCCCCACCCAGCCCCTACGCCCCACCCCCACCCCCCACCCCCACGAATTTTTTTTTATTATTTTTTTTTCTGCCTACCCTACCCCCACCCCCCCACCCCCACGAAATTTTTTTTTTATTTTTTTTTCTGCCTACCCTCCCCCCTACCCCCACCCCCACCCCCACGAAATTTTTTTTTATTATTTTTTTCTACCCTCCCCCCCCCCCAACCCCACGAAATTTTTTTTTTCTGCCTACCCTCCCCCCACCCTACCCCCACCCCCCACCCCCCCCCCACCCCCACCCCCTCCCAAAAAAAAATTTTTTTTAAAGGATAAATTGATCATTTTATATGCTTTCATTCCATTTCTATAATTTGTATTTTCAAACCAAACATGATTTGCCAAGGAATTGAATGACAATTCCATTCCATTCCGTGCCAACCAAACGGAGGGGGTTGACCAGTTTTTTTCCATTCCAATTCCTTAAGGAATTCAATTCCATTGACAATTCCATTCCTTCACTTTTTTTCCACCGAACCAAACGCCCCCTTACTTTGTGTTGGAGGGAGAAGTAAGTTTACATAGGGGGACTATATTATTTGGTATATTCCATTGTGACAGGATTCCTTTTTCCTCAAATCATGGGTTTTCTTGTCGCCCATTCAACAGCGAGAATGTTGAGTTTCCTGTCATAGATGACACAGATTCTGAATATGGCGATAGTGTTGATTATAGATTAATGGTAAGAACTGAATCTATCATACACCTATATTTGGGACACGTTATACATTTGGGTCATTTAGTACATGTGCATGGTGAGGGTGGTGGGGGTGATGGGGGTGAAAAGGATGATGAGAGTGAAAAAGATGAGAGCAATGATGATGTTGATCCCGAACAACAAAAGGATGATGAGGGTGGTAAGGGTGATGGTGGTTTTTATAGCGACGATGAGAGTAATAAAGATGAGAGATTATATGATGAGAGATTAAATGATAAGGATGAGAGATATGATGATAATGATTTTGGTTATGGTTCTGGTTTTGATCCCAACCTAGTAAAATTAGATGTCAGAATGCCATTGATTCAAGCTAGTCGTTTAGGTTCTTCTATAGGATGTTTAGGATGCCATGTATTTGATGATAAGTGGGAACTTGTGGGCTGTATAATTTTAGTCTAGGAGTGTTTCAATACATCACACCTAAACAGCTTCTGAATATGTTTTTTACTCGTGCGATAGCATCTAGCGAGAAATATGTAGGGCATAAGGAAAAGGGAAAAAGAAAAATTGAGGATGATAGTCCGCCCGAGTACAAAGCTAAGAAGAAGCGGTGTGATATTCAAGAAAACGTGGGTGAAAAGTGTGAGAAAGATACCAAAGTGCATTTCAAGACAGCAACAATCACACTTTTCCCCCACGTTTTCTTGAATATCACGCCTCTTTTTCTTAGCTTTGTACTCGGGCGGACTATCATCCTCAATTTTTCTTTTTCCCTTTTCCTTATGCCCTACATATTCCTCGCCAGATGCTATCACACGAGTAAAGAACATATTCAGAAGCTGTTTAGGTGTGATGTATTGAAACACTCCTAGACTAAAATTATACAGCCCCACAAGCTCCCACTTATCATCAAATACAGGGCATCCTAAACATCCCATAGAAGAACCTAAACGACTAGCTTGAATCAATGGCATTCTGACATCTAATTGTATTAAGTTGGGATCAAAACTAGAACCATAACCAAAATCATTATCATCATCTCTCTCATCCTTATCATTATCATATAATCTCTCATCATATAATCTCTCATCTTTATTACTCTCATCATCGCTATAAAAACCACCGTCACCCTTACCACCCTCATCATCCTTTTGTTGTCCGGGATCAACATCATCATTGCTCTCATCTTTTCACTCTAATCATCCTTTTCACCCTCATCCCTCCCATCACCCCCACCACCCTCACCATGCACATGTACTAAATGACCCAAATGTATAACGTGTCCCAAACATAAGTGTATGATAGATTCAGTTCTTACCATTAATCTATAATCAACACTATCGTCATATTCAGAATCTGTGTCATCTATGACAGGAAACTCAACATTCCCGTTGTTGAATGGGCGACAAGAAAACCCATGATTTGAGGAAAAAGGAATCCTGTCACAATGGAATATACCAAATAATATAGTCTCACTATGTAAACTTACTTCTCACTCCAACACAAAGTAAGAAAATTTAACTTCTCCCTTAACTTCTTCCTTGACTTCTTTCTTGACTTCTTCCTTGACTTCTAGAAGGGTGAGATTGAATTCTTCTTTTTGAGAAAAGACCTTTAACTTATGTCAACTCCTCCCATAGGATCGACCTACAAGTTCTAAGTTTTAGTTTTGGTATCTATGTTTAGTGCATTTGTTAAGAAGTAACCATTTTGGTGTACGCATATTCCACCTAAAATAATCCCACTACCCATGTCACCATCCATATCACCACCCATATCACCACTCTTATCATCACCCACATCACCACTCTTGTCACTGCCCTTGTCAGTATCAATACACCGAATCACCCATATCTTCTTTAAGTTGTCTTCACACATGGTGTTGATGCTGAAAAAAAAAAAAATATATATATATATATATATATATATTAATAGAAGGCATTCAAAATCATATCAAAAACATACACAGTAGAAAATTGGCTCTAATACCACCACATAATGATATTAAGCATTGCACATAATAGGAATGTAGTAACATCAGTCCCACAATTTCCTTAAGCGTAATACCATTATATAATAATTTTTGTATGAAATTTTCTGACTTTTACTATAATGAGTAAAACTAGAGACACAATATAGTCACGAAATCTTGCTCACATAATCCTAAATGTAATGATTTTGATTGTGTTTTTATTTAGAGGGTAGCAGGTCCACTATTGATGCAACCAATAAAATATCGTCAACTCATTTTGTGAGCAAGAATTTGTGACTTTATTTTGTACCTCTAGCATTGCTCACATATAATACCTAAAAAAATAAAACAATTACAACTTATACCATCACATAAAATGAAATTAAAAAAGTAGGTCACTAATAAAACTTATAAATCTGCTATGTTACTCCCTAACCTACAAATATGCCAATACATCACAAATATAAAAAATGAATTTCCAATGATACAAATCAAACACAAATATTGGCACAAAGAACACAATGTGTTATGAAAGCATTATACTGATGAGACCAACAGATACTTTCACATTTGCTCATGGAAAACAGAATGACAAAAACCCTAGTTAAGGCAGCAATTCAAAGAACATCAAATGACAAAAACCCTAGTTAAAGACCAAGAAAAAAAAAGTTAGCAAAGTGACAGTTAGGGTTTGACTGTGAAAACATTGAAAGGAAAATTACGGAAAGAAACAATCTAGAAGAAGAGCTTACATTGCGGTAATAGAGAACAAAAGTGAGGGTAAGGATTCAGCTAGACAGATCGAATGGATCTTTCGCCGTGCCGGAGAAAGATAAAACCGGAGGTCGAGTAAGGAAAGGACGGTGCGGGAAAGGAAGGTCGTTCGATGAGGCTTGAGAGTTAGAGGGAGATTTGCCTTTTGTTTGGAGAATGCAATGTAATCAAATGAGGGGAGGGGTAGGTGTAGGTTAGGGATTTGATGTACTGATGATGTTCAATACTGGCTGGCGGGCCGGGGCAGGCCCAACCCGCCAAAACCCGACACTAAACGGGGCGGGCCAATGCGGGTCAGCTTAAATAAAAACAATTTTCTAAATAAAAACAATTTTCTGCATATTTATTTCACACACGCAACTAAAAAAACACACATACACAATTCGTACCGAGGTAAACAAGAGTTATTAAATGATCATAGTAAATCTTTAACTCAAACATATAAAATAACAACAGGCAACTGGCAACTGGCAACAGGCTAACAGCCAACAGGCAAGGAAAAGCTTCATGCTGCAACAGGCAACAACACTTCTAGTTCTAACTTCTAGCATCAGTGCATCACCAACACAAACACAAACAGCAACAGCATTAATTTACAGCAACATCAACAGGCAACAGGCAACAGCAACAGCATTACAGCATTACAGCAACAGCATTACAGCAACAGGCAATAGCAATAGCAATAGCAATAGCAACAGCACATCCAGTACCAAAATCTAAAAGCCATTCCTAAGAATATAAAATAAATAATGTGAGTCCTACATTTTTATTCAAATAAAATTGTTATATTACACAACAAATGTAATACATATGTGATGACAATAACTAACGATCTTAGAATTATAAAATTGGCAAACGCAAGGACTATTCATCGAGATTTCTCTCAGGCCAAGACTATGCGGTATATTTTAAACTACTACATTTTCACATTAGACTAGTAAGTACTACAGAATTTAATCAACATTAGGAATACAACTTACAACCCTACCCTTGACAACAGCAAGAAGTACTGAAGTAGGACCAAAGGTCAGAAAATATTAAGGAGGATAATCACACACATATCAGCTGCCGTTAAAAGGTTAGTGAATTACAAACCATATTTTTTTCTTCAGAAATTTAACATTTTTTTCTTAAAGATTAGAAGAGGGGTCATCATCATATCAGTGTCATCATATCGGTAGTAAGCTTGCTGATAGGCAGGTGCCATGCCATTGCCATACCCTCCATATACCACCATCAACTTAAAGCCAAGCTTTCAGAGCAATAATAGGAGTTGATGGAAACCATAAAAAACCAATTAGAAAGACGCAATTACGAGTACCATTTACTAACTAGACTAAACACAAGTGCGAAATGATGGGGAAAGAGAAATTGGGTAGCTCATCAAATCAAGTGTTTTAGAATAGAATCATGAATGCAGAAAGATGCAGTAATCCCACAGAATGTAGCTGTAAGGTACTGATAATTCAAGAAACTTGCATTGATACATAACAACAGAAGATCTTGGAAATAAAAAAGTTATGTTTCGAGTAACAAAGGCTGCTAAAGGTAAAGTACCTTGCACAGAGAACCTTACAGGTACATCATAAACATTATACCTACATATATTCACAGAGATGAAAATGGCTAAAGTTAATAGATGACTACAAACTCAAAGGCACAAAGCTCTTACAGTGAACGGCTAGTAGCAATTTTGCACTCTTAAAAGCATATGCCTGGAACTAAAACATAAACCTTGAAACATAAACAAGCCACAACAGAAATGGAACACATGTAGAAATTACAAATTGAACGTCACATAATATGATAATTAAATTGAATGCATCCAGTAAATGCGCAAGCAAAACCCTAAAGTAAGCAATTAATTCACAACCTTAAAAAAAATTACTCCGTAAATTGACGAGTGTGAAAGCGTGAGCTTTTTAGGGAACTACTTGTTTCCTTATTTAATTTGACTTCTATTATGGTAAGTAGATTTTGGAACTTTCATGGAGATTTATAAGTATTCTACTTTGACTAGGAATTGTAAATATAGTGAATATCTTTTATTTATGTACATAGTTTTATATTAGGACTAACCTACTAATATTTGATTTCCTTGTGAGTGTGTTTTATGTTTTCATATAGGAAAAGGATTCTCACAAAGGAAGAGGTCGATTGCATGAAGATCTTCTCAATGGTGCACTATAAATACAAGACATTCAGCACATGAGAAGCTACGAATTTTTAGAGAGAAAAATACACATACTTCATAGCATTCAACCGTGTTGATTTTAGGTTGTGAGCTTACATCCGTAACTCACATCTAGGTTTTCATAAAGTTCTCTTGTTTTACTTCTGATTGAATAAGTCCTACTTGGGAAAGGGGAGTTGTTCATATCGTAGAAGGTGATTAGAACTTGTTTAGTATTTTCATATTTTAGTTTTTCACTTATTTGTTTTTGTAAGAAACAAAAGTTTTTATAGTGAAAGGTTTTTGGGCGTAAGCCTAGTTTGCTGATCACACAGATCAAGAAGCGTATAACTCTTGAGTTATTGCATTTAATTTGCTTTTAATTATTTTATTCCGCCGCATTATCTCGTGGATGTGTGGACATTCATGTGAGACACATCCGTACTCACATCCTTTTGCCTATTGCAAGTGATCTAAGTTTCCTAGCTACACGAAACTTTCAATTGGTATCGCAGCCAACTCTCGAAATATTACCGAGTGTTGATCCAGAAAGTGTAGTCATTATGGAATGCCAAAATCACCAAAATAGGCCTCCCGTCTTGGATGGCACAAATTATTCTCTTTGGAAGTCTAAGATGCGAAATTACATCAAAAGTATTGATGAAAGAGCTTGGATGTGCATTCTTGTTGCATGGCAACCTCCTACTGTGGAGAAAAAGCCATCTTTCCGTGTTGGTAGAGTCCTTTTTCGAAAGAAAACCCGAAGAACAATGGACTCTTGATGAAATACAAGCCGCAAATTACAATTCAAAAGCCATGGGTGCTATTTCCAGCCATGTTTATGGGAATATGTACAAGCTTATAACAAATGAGAGTATAGCCAAACTGCTTGGGATATTTTGCAAACTCAATGTGAGGGAGCACCAAGTGTGAAGGCTACCAGGCTTAGAATTTTAATGGATAGGTTTGAGTTACTTCGAATGGAAGAAACCGAGGATATTGTGTCATATGCCGCTAAGATTCATGAGATTTCAAATGAATGCACAAGTCTAGGAGAATCTTTCTCCAATGCAAGACTTGTTAGTAAAATTCTAAGGACCTTGCCCGAGAGGTTTAACATTAAAGTAGCCGTGATTGAAGAAACAAAGGACACAAACACCGTAGGTCTTGACACCATCATAGGAATCTTGACCGTGTTTGAAGCTTAACCTTGAGGCTCAAGAAGAACAAAACACACAGTCTTGCCCTTAAAAGTGCCGCTCTACCAAAAGAGCTTGTGGAATTATCCTCCTAAATTGACAAGTCTAATCTTAAAGATGAGGATGTAGCTTTTATTTCAAAGAAATTCAGTTCTATACTGAAAAATAGAAGGATAAGCAAATTCCTAATAGACCTACTTCCAAAGATCTTGCTGAAAAGCCAAAACCTAGCACTGACACTGGATTCAAGAAACCAAGTTTTGAAAATAAATCATCTGAATCTGTCCAATGTAGGGCATGTCGTGGCTTTGGTCATTATGCCAATGAGTGTGCTAACACACTTAAAAAGAAGGGAATGAGCTTAACTGCTACCCTTAGTGACAGTGAGGATGAGGAAGAAGAAGTGGCTAATATGTCTGTCTTAAATTGCCATTCTGTGTTTAATGCTTTTTCTGCAGATATAGAAGAATATACTCCTGAAAATCCCTTGGATGTGGGCTCAGTTGTGTACACATCTGGTGTCACATCTGAACTGGTGCTGAACTGTTTCTCTGTAAAAGGAGATTCAGATGATGAAGAAGAAGAAAGAGACATTCCCTATGAGGAACTCTTTGCCACATACAAGGAGCTGCATACAGATTGGATGAAAAGATTGGACAAAATTGAGGTACTTGTTAAGGTAAACAAATCTCTTTCTGATAAATTGGCTGCTAGTGAAGATGAAAAAGCTGTACTTTCAAAAGAAAATGATGCTCAAAAAGATACCATTGCAAGACTTGAAGTCCTTGTGACCAAAAGAGAAGTTGACCTTGAAAAATTCAAGAATGAATGTGAAAAAGCTGAAAATACTTTTACTAAGTTAAACAAAAATAAAATGAAAATGGAAGAAGCTTTTTCTATGGGTCAACGTGACAAAATTGGTATAGGCTTTGAAAATAATTTTGTAAAGGAGGGATGTGAGGCTTCTACCTCAAAAATTGTGAAAAAACAAGCTTTTAAAGAAAAAGTCATTTTGAGTGAGAAAAGACCTAGGAAAAGGCATTACATTTGCCATTACTGCCTAGCTCCTGGTCACATTAGGCCCATTCGTTACAAACTCAAGGCCGATAAAAAATCTGTAATTTCAAATGCCTCGGATGTGTGAGAAGATGTATGCACATCCTAACACACATCCCGTCAATCTGAGACCTCTCGCAACCCAAAAAGAAAACCGTTAAACAATGGGTGGCCAAACCAATTACCACCTCGCAATGTTGTTTACTCTTCCCTCAAGAGTACCGTCTCTCGGCTCTTGGTATTTTGATAGTGGGTGCTCTAGGCACATGACCGGAAACCAAGCAAATTCTTCTTGATTATGAAGTGATAAATGGAGGGAAAGTAAATTTTGGTGGAGGTGGTCAAGGAAAGATTGTTGGGAAAGGAACCCTGGATGTTAAGGGTCTCCCAAAATTGCACAATGTGTACCATGTGGAAGGCTTGAAAGCCAACCTAATAAGCATCACCAACCGTGTGATGATGACCTATTTGTGAAGTTTGATAAGCACTTGTGTGAAGTGTTTGATAAGGATAATAAATAAGTGTTCACCGGTCCTAGATCTCGCCGACAATTGTTATCAATTTGGTGAAAATCTTTCTTGCCTAAGCTCAAAAGCTAATGATGTCAATCTGTGGCACCAAAAATTAGGGCATGCTAGCTGTAGAACTCTAGAAGAACTTCAAAGGTTTGAAGCTATTAAAGACCTCCCTAAACTGAATTTCAAGAACCCTGATGTCTGTGGTTCATGTCAAAAGGGAAAACAAACAAAAGCATCACATAAAAAGGTCCAACAATGCTCCACAACTAGATGTTTGGAGATGATTCACACTGATTTAATGGGACCTATTGAAGTAGAAAGCTTTGGTAGGAAAAAGTATGCCTTTGTGTGTGTTGATGATTATTCTAGGTACACTTGGGTAATGTTCTTAAGAGAAAAGTCAGAAACAATTGGAGAATTCAAGAATTGGTACAAAAGGGTGAGAAACCTTTATGGCCTTAAGACTCGTAAGAATAAGGTCCGACCATGGCACCGAATATGAGAATCAAATGTTCACCAATTTTTGCAATTCTAAGGGAATCACTCATGAATTTTCTCGCACCAATCACCCCACAAAGAAATGGAATTGCTGAAAGAAAGAATAGAACCTTGCAAGAAATGGCTAGTGGTCATGCTAAGTTCCAAGAACTTGTCCAAAAATTTTGGGCGTGCTTTAAACACCGCTTGCCACATTGGCAATAGGGTGTTTCTAAGGATTGGTAGCACTGTCACCCCATATCAAATCCTCCTTGGAAAGAAACCAACCGTGAAATATTTTCATGTGTTTGGATGTGTTTGTTATATTCTCAATGATAGAGAATACCCGTCCAAGTTTGATTCAAAAAGTGACAAAGCAATTTTCATGGGCTATTCCACAAACAAGTAGAGCTTACAGAGTTTTCAACCTCAAAACTAAGACCATTATGGAATCGCTAATGTTAAATTTGATGACTCACTTGATCTTAACCTCAAGACTCCGAGGATGATGTTTCGTGTTGCTTGCTGGATCGGAAGGATGAAGAAACAAAGCCGAAAAATCAAAAGAAGCTTCCAAAGGCCGATAAAAATGTTGAACCCGATAAGGATATAACCAAGGATGTGGACACATCCGCCTCCACATTCGAACCCACATTCGCTCTCACATCCACTCAAACTCCCGTAATCGAGGACAGCCTCCGATTCCTCGATCAGGATGATGCTCCAGAAGGTAATGTGAATGGGTGTGTGGATAGGTCAAAGGATATCCCTTCTAAAATCCAGAAAAACCACCCCACTTCACAAGTTGTGGGAGATGTGCATGCTCAAGTGAGAACTAGACAAAAGGACAAAGTTGATTATAGAAAGATGGTCGGTTTATGGAGTTGCTCCTCAAAGATACTCCCGGTAAGTTTCTGTTGTTTTGTTTCAAAAATTGAACCTAAGAATGTTGCTGAAGCATTGAAAGATGCTGACTGGATTATGGCTATGCAAGATGAATTAATTCAATTTGAAAAGAATGAGGTATGGACTCTTGTTCCTAGACCCTCACATGATAATGTCATAGGAACCAAATGGATTTTTAAGAACAAAACTGATGAGGAAGGTGTGATAACTAGAAATAAAGCTAGGTTAGTTGCTCAAGGTTATACTCAAATTGAGGGAGTTGATTTTGAGGAGACATTTGCTCCTGTTGCAAGAATTGAGTCCATTAGGCTTTTGTTAGCCATTGCTTGTTATCTCAAGATTACTCTTCATCAAATGGATGTTAAGAGTGCTTTTCTAAATGGGATATTAAATTAGGAAGCCTATGTTGAACAACCTAAAGGCTTTGTGGACTCCAAATATCCTAATCATGTGTATAAACTGAAGAAAGCTCTGTATGGGCTAAAGCAAGCCCCTAGAGCTTGGTATGGTAGATTGACTGACCATTTGCTTCAACTAGGATTCAAGAGAGGTGAGGTTGACAAAACCTTGTTTGTGAGGAGAAATAAGAAGGAGATTCGTGTGGCACAAATCTATGTAGATGACATTGTGTTTGGATCAAATTCTGATCAAATGCTAGCTGAATTTGTGGATAGCATGACTTCCACATTTGAAATGAGTATGGTAGGTGAGTTGAACTTTTTCTTAGGCCTACAGATTAAGCAATTCAAAGATGGCATGTTCATTTCACAGTCTAAGTATGCCAAGAATCTTGTGAAAAAGTTTGAGCTTGAACACTCTTCACATCAAAGAACCCCAATGGGATCTTCCCAAAAGCTAAGTCATGATTCTGATGGTGAGAGTGTTGATCAAACCCTTTATAGAAGCATGATAGGAAGTTTGCTTTACCTCACTGCAAGTAGACCTGACATTATGTAGAGTGTGTGTCTCTGTGCTAGATACCAAGCCAACCCTAAAGTGTCCCATCTTAAAGCCTTGAAAAGAATCATTAGGTATGTGAGTGGGACTGTGAACCTAGGTCTACATTACTCTAAAGAAACAAACACCAATTTGGTTGGGTAAACTGATTCTGATTGGGCTGGAAATAGTGATGATAGAAAGAGTACCACTGGTGGATGTTTCTACCTAGGAAATAACCTTGTGTCTTGGTATAGTAGGAAGCAAAATTGTGTGTCCTTGTCCACTGCTGAGGCTGAATATGTTGCCCTTGGGAGTTGCTACACACAATTACTTTGGATGAATCAAATGCTAAAAGATTATGGATTGAATAGCAAAGTTTTGACTGCTTTTTTTGATAACAAAAGTGCCTTGGACATATCTAAAAATCCTGTCCAACATTCTAGAACAAAGCACATTGATATTAGACATCATTTCATCAGAGATCTTGTAGAACAAAAAACTGTGTGTCTGGAATATGTTGGGACTGAAAATCAATTGGCTGATATATTTACAAAGGCATTAGATTTGGAGAGATTTTCCTCCTTGAGGAAGTCTCTTGGTTTGTGTGATATCTAAGGTTGTGAGACCAGATGTGTCTCACATCCTCTAACACATCTGTAGATTAGTTTAACTGAAAAAAAAAAAAAATCATAAAAAGAAAAATCCAAAAAATATCATGCATTAGCACGAAAATTCTTAGTGTGGTCACTTGTGAGTCCTCATCTTTGACATTATTTTTGATCACTTAATTGTGAGCACTTCCTGTTCATGTCATCTTTTGATGACTTGATATAACCTTCCTAGGTATCTCACAGTGGGTGCTAAAAGAAAAAAATAATAATATATGTGAGAAACAGCTGCTTCACCCTTAGTATGAATCCATACCATTGTGATCAAGTGATTTTCATAAGAAAACTTGAAATCAAATTTGATAAGATCATTGGGAAAAAGGGCTATCTTTGGGATCAAGTAAAGTGAAAGCTACTCACATTGCAAAAATCCACAAAAAAAAAAAATTGGTGGATGCATCCTAGAGGCTGTGCAGATTGGATTATTGCTCATTGACTTTTTGTGATCTAAATGTGTCCCCATATGTGACTCACATCCTATGCCACATCCATAAGCTGAGAATATTTCCATTACCTGTGTGTTTGCATCATGCTAGACATATTGCATTTTTAGGACATATAGGAGCTTTGTAAATATGCTAGTTAATTAATTTCCTTTTTTAGTTCATTCTTTGTTTATATAGGTTTTTGATCTCCAATATCTTTCATGAAAGAAAAAGGTGTGTATCAATCCTTGTTTGAAAAGGTTGGAAAATTCTATTGGGATTCTGTTTTTAAAATAAAAATTTGGCCGAGACATTTTTTTGTTTCCATAAAAATCTAACAAAATCTTGTTTTTTTTAATCCCCTACTTTCTTGGAAGGTGATTGTGTGTGGTAACCTCAAAGGTTTCTAGCCGTTGGAGATCTCTTAAGGATTTTGTGCTGTGCTGAACCTTTTTGGAGAAGGTTTCCTAATTCTATTAGGAAAGGGGGAGCTGTGAGTATTTATGAGACCTCACATCCGTCCCATCCCCCATAAACCTTGATAAAACCCTTTGTTCTTCCTTTCTCCTTGCACACAATTACACACACATTGCTTTAATTTCTTCATTAACTGCTTCACCTAACCCAAATTCGTCAAATCAAATGGCTGATAATTCAAACATCAGAGAGGAAGACGTTCTTGACATTGCTCCCATCTCGATAGCTAAAGGCGAGGGTTCTGTTGTCTTAAACCCTGTGATTTCCAAATTTCTTGCGGAATTTTCATCTCCATCGCCTTCGTCTGATCCTGTAATGGAAGCTGCTCCTCCAAAATCCCCCACATTGGAACCGATTGCTGAAAACCCAAAGGCTCCATCCTCTCCGGTGATTCCACCATCGGATGTCGCCCCTGTCTCAACCTCTGTGGAACCTTCTTCAACCAAGAAGAGGAAGCTTTCCCAAGCTAAACCCCCAAAGCCTGCTGCTCCTCCAGTGCCCCGTCGAAATCTTCGTCGTTCTGGTAGGGTTCGCAAATTGTCAGAAGCTGACAAGGCCAAGAATCTACAAAAACCTGGCGGGAAACCCTCTACAGCCATTGCTCTTGAGGAAGAAGAAGAAGAAGAAGAGGTAATTCCTCCTCTGATTAGGACTAAGGCTCAACCCCCAATTATTCCTCCCGTTGTTGTTGATCCTGTTCCTGCAATTCCCCCTTCTGATAATGTTCCCCATGTTGATCCCATTACTCCTGTTGAAGTTGCTCCCCATGTTTCTTCTGTTTATCCTATTGCTCCATCTTCTCCCGTAATACCATCTGATCCCATTATTCCCATTGTTGTTTCACCTCCTGAGGATAATACTTCTGCCCCTGTTGTTGAGCCCTCTGTTCCCTTGGTCTCTAGTCCTGTTGAGGACTTTATATCCTTTAGTGATGAAGAGCCATTGGCTAAAATCTTAATGGACTTAAAGGGTAAGAAAAAGGTGGTCTGCATCGATTTAGAGCCCATTGATGATGAGACTCGATTCTAGTTATGATAGTGATGACACCGCATCTCGATGAGAACTACAAGTTAGGGAGAGAAGAGTTTGATCAAGAAAAAGAAGACCAAGAGTTAGACTCTCTCGCCGCCGATGACACTGAGATAGAATCCATCCAAGTCCCATTCCCTTCAAAGGATGTGTCTGAGGATGTGCCCACATCCAGACGCACATCTACAAGGAAGAAAGTTGAAAAGGGTATGTCTTCTTTTGTTTCTGTTATCTCTGCCCCTAAACCCTTTTCCAAGAAGTTTTTAACCAAAAAGGCATCTGATAGGTTTGCCTTAATTTCTTCCAAAGCCTTTGTTGTAGAAATGAAAAGGGATAGGGAAACTTTTGCTAAGCTTGGGATGGACATATTCTTTGAGGAAAGAGGATTATTCTTAACTGTTGACCATCCCCTTCCTTTCTATCCTAAAATGATTTATGAGTTTTATGCCAATTTGCCTAAGGGATTAGATAAGAACTACTCCTCTTCTCCCACTGTCTATGTTAGAGGAGTGTTTGTCCCTTTTACCCCTTCTGTCATCAATGATTTGCTTGGGTTGAATGATTATTTGGATGAATTGGTTTCAATTGAGGATGATGAACTTGTGTCTGCCATTACCCATGGCAAAGTAACCTCTTGGCCTGTGAAGCCTAAGGATTTAGGAAGTGGATCTTTATCTTCTCTTTACTGTTTTCTTCACTCCATTCTTGTTGCCAATCTTTGCCCCTCCAATAACAAAACCTCAGTTACTAGGGTGCAAGCCTTGCTTCTTTATAGATTGGAAATTAAAAGGCACATTAATTTTGGTGACTTTATCTTTAGAAAGATTTGTGATTATGGAGAGTCTCCATCAAAGAAATGGTCTTTACCCTATCCTTCCTTGATCTCCCAAATCCTCATTGCCAATGGAGTTAAACCTGAGAAAGGAGAAGAAATAGTTGAAAATTTTGCTCTGTTTAAGGAATCCAAGACCCTGCTTGACCCTAAACAAAGACATGTGGATCTTTCTTTGGGTACAGTTCCTGAGCTTGGTATGGAAGATGTGGACACATCTGATGTCACATCTGAAGAAAATTTTGTTGCTCAAATGAAGGATCTGGATGCTGCAATTGTAGCTGCAGAAGCTCAAGCTCAAGCCTCCATTGCCCATGCCAACAATTTGAAAGCTCTTAGGGATAATCTCATTAGATGGCATGATAAACTTTCTAGTCAAAAAGGGGGAGATAGATCTGAAAACGAAAAGTGGGATGTCATTGCCGATGCCGTCGCTAAAGCCGCGGGCCGGTTTTAAGTGGAGACATTTTGATCTTTGATTTAGGGGGAGAAAAGTTTTTTGGTTATTTTGTTTTGATGGTTGTTAAAAACAATTTTAATTTCTGTTTTAGTTTGTTAGTTTCTAAACAATGGTTTGTAATAGTTTAATTAGGACATGGCTGAATGGTTGTTGCTTTTGCTTAATGAACTGCTGGTATTCTGTTCTAATTCTTGTTTTGCAGTTTTTATGTGTGGATGTGTATACACATCTGGACACACATCCATTCAGGGGGAGTTATGTTTTTTCTATATTCTGTGGTCATAATAATGTGATTGTTATAAATCTTTGGTTTTGACCAGAAAGTCCAAAATAGGGGGAGACTGAAAGCGTGAGCTTTTTAGGGAACTACTTGTTTCCTTATTTAATTTGACTTCTATTATGGTAAGTAGATTTTGGAACTTTCATGGAGATTTATAAGTATTCTACTTTGACTACCGAAAAATTCGACCGAGAGCGAAGGCGAGGGCAACGGGGAGAGAAGCGAACTGAAAACAAAACCCTAGAAAAGGAAAGGCCGTGGGCGCTGCGCTGGAAAAGGAAATTTACTAATTAGAGACGTCGTCGTTTTTGACGAGTTCAACTGAAAAAACAAATTGGTGGGTTGGCCCGCCACGCCCCACCCCAAACCCGTTTGGCCTGCACCCGTTTGGGTCAGCCCAAATTAACCCACTTTTATTTGGGTTAAGAATTTTAATATCCAACCCACCCCTATTACATGGCGGGGCAGGCTGGCCCGACGGACTCGACCCAAATTGATGGCTCTAGATGTAGTTTTGTTTTTCCTCAATGTCCAACGGTTAATAACACGGTTTCATAGTCTCAACATTCTTTATCTAAACTTCTTCTTCTTTTCTTTTTTCTTTTTCCTTTTTTCTTTTTTCTTTTTTTTTTTTTTGCCTTGAAAAAAAACTTCTTTTTTATCCAAATCTTTTTCTAAACTTCTAAATACTTGAATAATCAAACATTTTTTCGAAATTCTATGTATGCGCTCAAATTGTCGTAGTTTTAATTGTGAAATTGTTATGACTATTGCATTAATCGTGATATTTCGGTGTCACGCCTCGGCTTTAGTCTTAAATGAACCCCAAATAGAAGTATGAAAACATAACACAAAACAACGACTTAACATAGATTATCTGGACATTAAACTTAACATAACTTAACGGCTTAAAAGTGTGAAAGCAAACACATATACTAAGAAAGACAACCACCTTTTATCCCACTGGTAACTCCTCGCCTATATTGAGTCAGACCATTTGCTTTGCTGAAATCTAAGAAGAAATTCTAGGAAAGGAAATAGTGAGTACGAAACTCAATAAGATTCCTTAAATACACGTGATGATGTCAAAATCGTCAAATCAGTCCAAATCCAAGCGATGATTGCTTCGGTGATTGCAAGGCCTGAAAATAAGAGAAAACACGTAAACTAAGCCGGGGCGGATCCGGCTAAAGGCCCTCCGGCGTGAGAGTAAGTTCACGGTTTGTATATGAGAAAACAAATGGACAGAGTTTTCTTAATGTAAAAAGTAACGTACCAAATAATGAGCCATGGGACTTGTATTTATAGGGATGGATTTACAGAATCCATGTTGAAGTTAACTTGTAAAGAGATAATGAAAGCGTGTGCTTTTTAGGGAACAAATATGTTTCCTATTTCGAACCAAATAAGCATATTTGGTGATTTGATTTTGGGACTTTCATGGAAAGATTTATATTGTCCTATTGTGAAAAGGATTTTAGTTTTAAGAAATAAAGTGTTTCCTATTTCGAATCAAAGAGGAATTTTTGGTAAGTTGATTTTATGCTTTCATGGAAAGATTCATAAGTATCATACTTTGAAAAGGACTTTGTAAATAGAGTAAATATCTTTTATTTATGTACATAGTTTTATATTAGGACTAACCTACTAACAATCTATTCCTTTGTGAGTGTGCTTTATGTTTCCTTGTAGGAATTGGATTCTCACATATGAAAGAGTTTGGATTCGTGAAGATCTTCTCCAAGGTGCCTATAAATACAAGAGACCAGCACAAGAGAAGATAGAGCTTGAGAGATTTATTCAGAGAGAAAAACACTCTTTGTTCTTCACGTTTTCATAATATTGTTTTAGGTTGTGAGTGTAGGTTGTGACATACATCCGAAACTCACATCTACGTTTTTGTCAAGTTCTTTGTTTTACTTCTGATTGGAATAGAGTCTACTTGGGAAAGGGAGTCTGCTCTTATCGTAGAAGGTGATTAGAACTTGTTTAGTATTTTCGTCTTTTAGTTTCACTTATTCGTATTTTTGTAAGTAACAAAGTTTTTATAGTGAAAAATTTTTGGGCGTAAGCCTAGTTTGCTGATCTCATAGATCAGTAAGCGTATATAACTCTTGAGTTATTGCTTTTAATTTGTTTTATTCCGCTGCATTATCTGTGGATGTGTGGACAGTTGTGAGACACATCTGTACTCACATCCGTATCTGTTGCGTGATCTAAGTTTCCTAGCTACACGAAACTTTCAATTGGTATCAGAGCCAACTCTCGATATATTACTGAGTGTTGATCCAGAAAGTGTAGTCATTATGGAATACCAAAATCACCAAAACAGGCCTCCTGTCTTGGATGATACGAACTATTCTCTTTGGAAGTCTAAAATACGTAATTACATCAAAAGTATTGATGAAAGGGCTTGGATGTGTATCCTTGTTGCATGACAACCTCCTACTGTGGAGAAGAAGCCTGCGTCTGGTGTTGGTGAGTCTATTTTCGAAAGAAAACCTGAAGAGCAATTGACTCTTGAAGAAATTCAGGCTGCTAATTATAATTCAAAAGCTATGGGTGCTATTTCCAGCCATGTTTCTGGAAATATGTACAAACTTATCACTAATGAGAGTGTAGCCAAAGCTGCTTGGGATATTTTGCAAACTCAATGTGAGGGAGCTCCAAGTGTTAAAGCTACGAGGCTTAGAATTTTAATGGATAGGTTTGAGTTACTTCGAATGGAAGAGTCTGAGGACATAGTTTCTTATGCTGCAAAAATCCATAAAATCTCCAATGAATGCACTAGCCTAGGAGAGTCAATTTCGAATGCTAGATTAGTAAGCAAAATCTTAAGAACTTTGCCTGAAAGGTTTAATATCAAGGTTGCTGTCATTGAAGAGACGAGTGACACCAACACAGTAGAATTAGAAAAAATTGTTGATATTTTATCTGTGTTTGAGCTAAATCTTGAAGCTCAACAAAAGAACAAGGCAATAAGTATTGCTCTTAAAAGTTCTGCAGCTATTCCAAAGGAATTTGCTGACCTTTCTTCTGAAATTAATGAGTCTAATCTTGAGGAGGATGATGTGGTTGTAATAACCAAGAAGTTCAATTCTATTTTGAATTACAAAAGGAGAAACAAGTTTCCTAGAGAAACCTCTCGGGAATTTGAGAAACAAGATGATAATTCTGTTGAGGGGTCCAAGAAGAAAGGTTTTGATAACAAGAAATTATCTGAGTCTGTGCAATGTAGAGCATGTCGTAGCTTTGGTCACTTTGCTAATGAGTGTGCTAACACACTTAAGAAAAGGAGAATGAGTTACAGCTTTCTTCTCGGAGTGATAGTGAGGATGAGGAAGAAGTGGCTAACATACCCGTGATAAACCGGCCATCCTGTGTTTAATGTCTATTCCTGCCAGAATTGAAGAAGGAGTTCCCGAGGAATATTTGGATGTGGTCCCAGAGATGTGAACACATCCGTTGACACATCCGATCCGATTTTCAATTGCTTCACTGTAAAAAGATATTCTGATGATGAAGATAGGGACATTCCCTATGAGGAACTTTTTGCGACCTACAGAAAGGTGCATACTGATTGGATAAAGGGGTTGGACAAAATTGAGGTATTTACTAAGGCAAATAAATCTCTTCTCGATAAATTAGTTGTTTGTGAAGATGAGAAAACCAAACTTTCAAAAGAAATTGAGGTGCTTGCTAAGGTAAATAAATCTTTGTACTGATAATTTAGCCGTTTGTGAAGATGAAAAAGCCATACTTTCAAAAGAGAATGATGATCAAAAGATATCATTTCCAAACTTGAAGTTCTAATAACCAAGAGAGAAGTTGAATTCGAAAAATTCAAAACCGATTTTGAAAAAGTCGAAAGTACAAGAACCAAGTTAAATACTCGGGAAAATGAAACTTGATGAAGCTATTGTTCTTGGTAAAAGCTTGGAAAAGCTGGTATTGGTTTTGAGAAAACAAAATTTGTAAAGGAAGGATGTGAGACTTCTACTTCAAAAAGTGTGGAAAAATCAATTTTGAGAGAAAAACTTTTTGAGTGAGAAAAGGCCAAGGAGAAGGCACTACATCTGTCATTATTGCTTTGCTCCCGGGGCACATTAGACCACTTTTGTCACAAATTAAAGGTTGATAAGAAATCTGGTTTTCATCAGTCTCAGATGTGTGGAAAGATGTATACACATCCGGACACACATTCATGTAATCCGAGACCTCGCACCACAAAAAGAAAAGTGAAAAACAGGTGGGTGGCCAAACCAAGTGCTACTCGCAATGTTGTTTACTCTTCCCTCAAGAGTAGTGTCTCTGATTCTTGGTATTTTGATAGTGGGTGCTCTAGGCACATGACTGGGAATCAAGCTTTTCTAGTAGACTATGAGTTAATCAATGGGGGAAAGGTGAATTTTGGTGGTGGTGCTCAAGGAAAAATCATTGGGAAAGGTACCCTAGATGTGAAGGGATTCCCAAAACTTCACAATGTGTATCATGTGGAAGGTCTTAGGACTAATCTCATTAGTATAAGTCGGTTATGTGATGATGACTTATATGTGAAGTTTGATAAGAAGATTTGTGAGGTGTTTAATGAGTCTAACACATGTGTCCTCATTTGATCCACAGATCATCGACAATTGTTACAAGTTTTGTGATAATTTGTCTTGTTTAAGTTCCTTTGATATTATATTTGATGATACACTTGATTTTAACCTCAAAACTGCCAAGGATAATGTTTCAGGTTACCAACTGGAGTGGAAATCTGCGATATAGGTCTTGGAGATACGGAAAGCACTCGTAAAGGAAAAACAGTGAGATGTGAGTCCAGATGTGCAAAAGGATATATCTCGCGGATGTGAACACAACCGTTCCCACATCTGAACACACATCCACTCAAAGAACCGAGTACGAAGTCGGTTCTTCGATCTCGAAGGAGAAGCTAATTACGAAAGAGACCATGTTGGGTCCGTTGATAGATCGAGATGACATTTTGTTCAATTCGGAAAAATTACCCCACGTCTCGAAGTGATTGGTGAAGTGCATGATCAAAGGCAAACCAAAAGGAATGAGAAGGTAAATCACAATTATTTGGATGCTTTATGGAGTCATACATCCTTATACTCCAAGGTATGTTATTAATGCTTTGTGTCTATGATTGTGGGATACATTAACTTAGATTGGGCGAAATTTTTTATGATAAAAACATTTGTGTTCGATGTTCCTACCTTGATAACATCCTTGATTCCTGGTATAGAAGGAGAAAAGTTATGTCTCCTTGTTCATAGCTAAGGCTAAATATGTTGCCCTTGGAAGTTTTTGCACTCTGTTATTTTTGCCGAATCAAATGCTAAAAGACTATGGATTAAATAGCAAAATTTTGACTGCTTTTTGTGATAACAAAAGTGCCTTGGACATATCAAAAAATCCTGTCCAACATTCTAGAACAAAGCACATTGATATTAGACATCATTTCATTAGAGATCTTGTAGAACAAAAAGCGTATGTCCGGAATTTGTTGGGACCGAAAATCAATTGACCGATATATTTATAAAGGCATTAGTTTTGGAAAGATTTTCCTCCTTGAGGAAGTCTCTTGGTTTGTGTGATATCTAAGGTTGTGAGCACAAATGTGTCTCACATCCTCTAACACATCTGTATATTAGATTAAAAAAAAATTAAAAATACAAATTCAAAAAATATCATGCATTAGCACGAAATTTCTCAGTGTGGTCACTTGTGAGTCTTCATCTTGACATTGTTTTTGATCACTTAATTGTGAGTATTTCCTGTCCATGTTATCTTTTGATGACTTGGTATAACCTTCCTAGGTATCTCACAGTGGGTGCAATAAAAGAAAAAAAAATATATGTGAGAAACAGCTGCTTCACCATTAGTATGAAGCCATACCATTGTGATCAAGTGATTTTCATAAGAAAACTTGAAGTCAAACTTGACAAGATCATTGAGAAAAAGGGCTATCTTTGGGATCAAGTAAAGTGAAAGCTACTCACAATGCAAAAATTCACATAAAAAAAAAATTTGGTGGATGCATCCTAGAGACTGTGCAGATTGGATTATTGCTCATTGACTTTTTGTGATCTAAATGTGTCCCTAAATGTAACTCACATCCTATGCCACATCCATAAGCTGAGAATTTTTTCATCACCTGTGTGTTTGCATCATGCTAGGCATACTGCATTTTTTAGGACATATAGGAGCTTTGTAAATATGCTAATTAATTTATTTTCATTCTTAATTTATTCTTTGATTTAACATGTTTTTGTTTTCCAATATCTCCCATGAAAGAAAAAGGTGTGTATCAATCCTTATTTAAAAAGGTTGAATAATTTTGAAAGGAATTCTGTTGAAAAAGATATGGCTGAAGTGATTTTTTGTTACCATAAAACGTTGGCAAAATTTTGACTTATTCTAATACCTATTTTTTTCGTGATTTGGTGTGTGGTAATATCAAAGGGTTATAGCCGTTGGTGGATCTTTGTGAATTTTTGGCTGTGTGAGACCATTTTGGAACAAGGATTCCTTAATTTAGTTGGAAAGGGGGAGTTGTAGGTTTTATTGTGTGCCTCATCTGTCACATCTCTTTAATCCTTCATTGTGCTTCTTTCCCCCTCTACCCCAATTTTTATCTCACACACACACACACCATATATTTCTCTCTATCTCTGTCTGTCTAATCAATCTAACAATCATGGGTCGAAGCGTGGATGTGCGTCGGGATGTGGCCACATCTTGTCACACATCTGCGAGATTCTTTGATCTGATCAGTGGAAGCCTTTGATGCAGAAATTGTTGCAGTTGTTGCCCTCAATGCTCAACTGTTTGCCTCCCAGACACATCCCAAGAACCTTACAGGTTTTTGAAGGTGGATCTCCATAAATGGGTGACTTCACTTTCTAGTCAAAAAGGGGGAGAAGAAGAAAAAGGATGAGAATGATTCTGATGTTGTCTTTGCTTAGGGTCTAGCAGGGTTTTGGATTCCTTAAAGAGGGCAAAATTTTCAACTCTTTCTTCTCCTTTTTCAGGATTTACTCCATTGGCAATGAGAATTTGAGAAATCAAGGAAGGATAAGGTAAAGACCATTTCTTGGATGGAGACTCTCCATAATCACAAATCTTTCTAAAGATGAAGTCACCAAAATTAATGTGCCTCTTAATTCCCAATCTATAAAGAAGCAAAGCTTGCACCCGAGTAACTGAGGTTTTGTTATTGGAGGGACACAAATTGGCAACAAGAATGGAGTTTTAATGTTTGTTCTTACTTGTGAATGAAACATCAACAGGTTTGCTTTTAATATTTGTTTTTAATATTTTTAATTGCTTTTAATATTCGTTTTAGTTATTTGTTAGTTTTAGTCTTGATCTGTAATTCCTAAATACATTTGCTGAATGGCTGCTTTAGTTTATATTTGTTGAACTGCAATTTTTAGTTCTAACTTGTTCTATGCAGTTTTGTGTGGATGTGTTGACACATCTGCACACACATCCATTCAGGGGGAGTTTTCGAATCTGAAAATATTGATCATAGTAATCAAATCATAAATCTTTAGTTTTGATCAGAAAGTCCAAAAATAGGGGGAGATTGAAAGCGTGTGCTTTTTAGGGAACAAATATGTTTCCTATTTCGAACCAAATAAGCATATTTGGTGATTTGATTTTGGGACTTTCATGGAAAGATTTATATTGTCCTATTGTGAAAAGGATTTTAGTTTTAAGAAATAAAGTGTTTCCTATTTCGAATCAAAGAGGAATTTTTGGTAAGTTGATTTTATGCTTTCATGGAAAGATTCATAAGTATCCTACTTTGAAAAGGACTTTGTAAATAGAGTAAATATCTTTTATTTATGTACATAGTTTTATATTAGGACTAACCTACTAACAATCTATTCCTTTGTGAGTGTGCTTTATGTTTTCTTGTAGGAATTGGATTCTCACATATGAAAGAGTTTGGATTCGTGAAGATCTTCTCCAAGGTGCCTATAAATACAAGAGATCAGCACAAGAGAAGATAGAGCTTGAGAGATTTATTCAGAGAGAAAAACACTCTTTGTTCTTCACGTTTTCATAATATTGTTTTAGGTTGTGAGTGTAGGTTGTGCATACATCCGAAACTCACATCTACGTTTTTGTCAAGTTCTTTGTTTTACTTCTGATTGGAATAGAGTCTACTTGGGAAAGGGAGTCTGTTCTTATCGTAGAAGGTGATTAGAACTTGTTTAGTATTTTCGTCTTTTAGTTTTCACTTATTCGTATTTTTGTAAGTAACAAAGTTTTTATAGTGAAAAGTTTTTGGGCGTAAGCCTAGTTTGCTGATCTCATAGATCAGTAAGCGTATATAACTCTTGAGTTATTGCTTTTAATTTGTTTTATTCCGCTGCATTATTTGTGGATGTGTGGACAGTTGTGAGACACATCTGTACTCACATCCGTGTCTGTTGCGTGATCTAAGTTTCCTAGCTACACGAAACTTTCAGATAAGATATAATTCTAAGAGAATTATATTTGTTAAGGAGTCATTGTCTGACTTGAATTGGTGCTGATAATTGTAATCCTGATTGGATCGTGACTGTAGAATCCTTGTTTGATAAGGACTGTGTATTCTGCTAGCCGGAATGCCGAGGAACTTGAATGTTCTACCTCGGATTTGGCAAATAGACCGAGGTGAATGATTCTGCTTCCTCGTCATTTGGAGATTGGCCGACACGGAGATGTGCCGGGATAAACAGATCTATCTCCTCGGCATTTATGATATGCCGAGGTAAGAACTTTTCTCTCCTCGTCACCTGATAATATCTCGGAGTACGATGGCACAAGCATAATGATATAAGGTCGAGGTGGATGATCCTCGTCATACGAGGAAGGTGTTCCTCGGCCCTGATACTTGTGTGTTGGATTATGTTTATGGTCCAATCTATTTGGGCCCAGCTCGAACGAGCCCATATTCGTATCTCGGTTTATACCGTTCAGTGGCCCCCGGCTTTCTAGCTCGGATTAGGACGAGTAGAAAGTCACCTCGTCCTCGGCATATGGGATACGAACGGGTTTAACACGTGCCCTCGGCGTCGCTTCGTATAACTGACGGTTGCCATTCTGGGGCCCCCCAGTCTTGTCACGCCTCGAAACCGTCATTTCGCATTTAATTCTTGGGGCGCCAGACCCGGGATTTAGCTTTACCCATGGGTTTGACCCGATTAAGGGAGTATAAAAACTAAAACCCTTGTTATTTCAATCTTTACGAACCCCAAGTATTTGAGAGAGAATAGCAAGAAAATTCTCCGGCGACACAGGTTCTTCATTCCCAGTTTCCGGCGAACTCGTTTTTTCCGACGAAGTAGCATCCTGTTGTGATTTCATCAATCTCTTCAAACTCAGGTATGAAATTTCTTCCCTTTTGTGCATTTTGATTCTGATTTCCAGCTTCCTAGGGTTTGTTGGGAAGAATCTTGAATATGCCAAGAACAGGCGAACCACCATTGTTAAAGAATGAAGCTTTTCTTCATAAATTTTCAAAACTTCAAACCTTTGATTTTCTTTGTATTTTATATGAACTTTCTTGAATATTGAATGAACTCCCCCTTTCATTTTTGATTCCCCTTAGAAATGGCTCGTTCTTGGGACCATTCCCCCCGATTCCGTTATGGATATCATACTGGCAATCTGAGGGTCTATCGTAGAGAGAGGTCCATGGTTGATGCTCACCCGGATGATGTAAGCAAGCAGTTGAGAGGTTATGGTCGAACTCGCCTATTCCTCCAATACCCTGATTCCACAAGAATAGATAGGATTGAGTCTGGTTCACCCAACATTATAGTTTTTGAGGATAGGGCTGAGATGATGGAGCACATCGAACTGTTCTACCCGGCCTCTGATCGCGAAATGCGTGAGCGCCTGAGAGGTACGGCTCCCTCCTCGGCCTTATGAAATGACGAGGAGGGGAATCTCCCTTCCCCGTCCTAAATCAGCCATGGACGAGGTTACTAACTTTGTCTCCTCGTCTTTATGCAGATATGACGGGAAGAGAAGGAGAACCCTCCTCGTCTACTCAAATAGTTGACGCTTTCATGGAAGAAGCACAAGCTGATGGCCGCCTGGCCCGAAGAAAAGGAGGCCGAGGAAGAGGAGGCCAAGGATTAGGACAGAGACAAGAGAGGACCCCTAGAGCCGGGGATCCCATGTTGGAAAAGCTGTACTCCAAATACGGGGTAAACAAAGCTGAGTACAGGCTAACTTATATGGGCCATATGGAGCTTAAGACGAAGAAGGAAGAGGACAACTTTTATTATAACCAAGACTTTGTCCATTTTTACTTCAAACAGTTTCAACAGGGACTTCGTCTTCCCTTGGATCCCTTCATCTGTGAATTTTTGGACGATGTGAGGGCGGTGCCAGCCATGCTAGGAGCTAATGGTACCCGGGTTCTTGTCAGCTTCATTGTCCTCTGCCGTAGCTTAGGATACGAGCCGACCATGGGAGCTTTTCGATATTTCTACAATGTTCAATTTGTCAAGGAGAGTTGGCTCCTCGTCATTAAGAGCGCATCCAAAAAACCGAAGCTGCTCCTCCCTATGTCTAGCAAAGTTGCCGGCTGGGATAGCCATGCTATAAGGGTTGAGAGCCGCCAAGGATGGGAGTTCCAGTCTCCTTGTAAGGGTCCAACTTCATCCTTTCCCGTCCAACAATATGAATGGACCCAGGCCTTGATCAAACGCCTAGAAGAATTTGCCGAGGTGGGGGTCCTTGATTGGTCAGTGGTTGAATCCTCAGATCATTATTATATTCGAGGCGGAGTTTGATGCCTTGGGGAAGAAGGATGGGGTATCTCCCCTTGTCACCGTAAAGAGGGGAGACGCTTTAATGATGGACAATTCACCCGTCACGGTATTCCATGAGGATTGTATTACGTGCAAGGCGAACGTCCCTGGGACCGGTGTCCCAAAGCAATCGACATAGTTGGATGTAAACGTTTATCTTTTTTACTTGTACTTTTTGCATGCTTGTTACCTCTGCTCGTACTTAACTCTTTCTTTCTTGTCCTTGCAGATTTAACCGCCGAGGAAGAAGAAGCTATAGCCATGGAGAGACTAAGTCCCCAAGAGCTAGTAAAGAGGAAGAGGAAGCAGAGCAAGAAGTACGCTTTGGTGGAAAGGAGAGAAGAAGCTAACGCCCGTCACTGGGTGCTTAATGTTCGGGGTGACCAACCCCTTCCCCTTAAATTACATGGGGAGGTAAATGCCGAGGAGGCGGCGACTGATGAACAAACCAACCCATCAACTGTAGAGGGGCATAGCCTCCATGTTGATGCCGAGGAAATGGAGACCGAGGTGACCAACCTTATACCTCGGCATTCTGGCTCCAAGAGAGCTCAAGGGGCTAGCGCCGAGGAGCCTGCAGCCAAAAAAACAAATGTTGGGGAGGCTTCCAATCCTGAGGCTGCTCCTCCCTTGACCATCCAGACCGCCAAGACTCGGGGCGATGCGGAAGCTTGCTCATTTCATGGTGGAAAATGTCCTCGTGCGAAGGGCCTTCCGTGCTAGACAGGAAGAGCCATATGATGAAGTTGGGCCGAGCTCCCATCCAAAGGGCATTGGATGAGGATGTATATGACACCCTGGTGAAGGGGAAAGCAAGCAGGGAACATTTGCTCTGCCGTAAGGGTCTCATGATAGCTGAGGTAATGATCTCGTTCTTTTGACTTTGTTGATTGTGTTTGTATTTGTTTTATGATTTTAACACAGATTTTATTCTTGCAAATCGGCCGCATTGCGGCCTCTATGAAGATGTCTTGGCTAAGGCCCAAGAGAAGCGGGTGGCTGATGCCAAAGCTGCTCAAAAGACGAGTGAAGCTAAGGCGGCTAACTTGGCTGAACTCTTGAAGGCCAAAGAGGCCGAGCTTGAATCTGCTCAGGCTAAGGTTGAGGCCGAGATAAAAAGAGCCGAGGAAGCTCGTGCTCAGTTCAAGGATGCCCGAGATAAAGCCGAGGAACAACTCCGGCTGAAAAATGCTGAGGTGGAAGAGGCTAAGAGGACTAAGGCCGAGGTCCAAACAAGGGCCGAGGAAGCCGAAGCCAAGTGCCGAGGGTTTGAGGCCACCCTACCACAGAGAGAAGAGGAGGCAGTTGCCCGCTTCAAGGATAGCCAAGCCTTTAAGGATGCCATGCTGACCAGCTCGGCCTTCCAAGATGCCGTAAATGACCAAACGGCCACCATGTTCGAGGATGGGTACCTACACCTTGCTCGGAGCATCCTGGCTGACCCCTCCACCGGCTTAGATATCAACAAAGTAGCCATGTTGATCTACCGGGATCAGTATAGCGAGGAGGTTAGGGCTCTCCATCACCTGGTTCCCTTTTCTGAGAGCAACTTAGAAATAATGGCCGATAAGGATGCTAGGGCCTGCAGGGAAGTGTGGACGCCGGCCTCCGTTGTTCCCGGCAATCTTAAGGCCTTGGTGGAGGCGATCCAAGACGAGGAGGAACCTGAGGCCGAGGAAGCCGAGGTGGGAAGGGGGGTCGAGGAGACTAACTCTCGAACTGATCAAACCGATCTTCCTCCCCCTGGCACTATCACAGAAGACTGGCTCGAAAAGCCTTTTGACGACGGGCAGCAGTCTTAGGATAGTTTCCTTTTCTTTGCTTTCTGTAATAGACGATAGGACTTGTAATTCTTTTTGAACATCAATGAAAAATCCTTTTGTCATGATTCGTGTTATTTCAATAACTTGCTTATATTTTTGTATGCTAGGCAGAGGCACTAGGCTTAAGAAGGTGGGATCCAAGGAAGGTTCCTTGCTCCCAAATTGTTGGGCAAGTGGTTAGGCCGAGGAAGGACTCTCGGCTTGAACTATACCCTTAAGTTATTTAGGCCGAGGAAGGTTTCCTTGGCTTTAAATGTGTTGTAATCCTGAGTCAAGGTGGACTCTTGGTAGGACGTTAGTTAAGCCATCAGGCCGAGGAAAATCCTCGGTCTTGGCTGTTATGTTTGTAATTATGAGTCAAGGTGGACCCTAGACGGGGATGTGTTAGCCATCGGGCCAAGGAGGACCCTTGGTCTTGGGCACATTGGTATCCTTAATCAAGGTGGACCCTTGACGGGATGTGTTGTAAGCCATCGAGGCCAAGGAGGACCCTTGGTCTTGGCTGTTGGTATCCTTAATCAAGGTGGACCCTTGACAGGATGTATTGTAAGCCATCAGGCCAAGGAGGACCCTTGGTCTTGGCTGTTGGTATCCTTAATCAAGGTGGACCCTTGATAGGATGTGTTGTAAGCCATCGAGCGAGAGGACCCTTGGTCTTGGGCATTGGTATCCTTAATCAAGGTGGACCCTTGACGGGGATGTGTTGTAAGCCATCGAGGCCAAGGAGGACCCTTGGTCTTGGCTGTTGGTATCCTTCATCAAGGTGGACCCTTGACGGGGATGTGTTGTAAGCCATCGGGCCGAGGAGGACCCTTGGTCTTGGCTGTTGGTATCCTTAATCAAGGTGGACCCTTGACGGGATGTGTTGTATAGAAGAGTCGGGGATAAAGTCCTCATCTTACGTGTAATACGTATGAAGAGTTGATAGTTGCTTTGCATCTTTGGAAGAGGCGCTTTCATAAAGCTGAAATGCGATTACATCGAACCGCAATCCTATCAACTAATCAAAACTAAAAGACGAGGAAATAAGAAACTAATCTCTTGTAAAATAAACTAGACTAGTGATAATATTTTCTAAGGTTGTCGGAGTGCCGGGGATGCTTGAGGTCCTTCCCCTCCTTGGTCTTCAATCAGTAGGTCCCTTCTCGAATGACTTGAGTGATGATATAAGGACCTTCCCAATTTGGGGAGAGCTTGTTACATTACGCCTTCCGACCGGTAGCTTCAATTTTTAAGTACCCAATCGCCTACTTGGAATACTCTTACGATGACCCTCTTATCGTGATACGCCTTGGTCCTTTGTTTGTAATTCACCATCCTCATACGTGCGGCTAGTCGTTTCTCATCTATCGGGTCCAGGTCTAGGAGCCTATTGACCTTGTTGACTTGCTCATCGTAATGGGAATTTCTCACCGTAGGGATGGCCATCTCATTTGGTGCCATAGCCTCGGAACCGAAGGTTAGTGCGAATGGGGTTTCCCGGTTGGCCCCAGGGTGGTTGTGCGAACGACCCGTAAGGCTAGGGAAGTTCGTCCAACCATCTACCCTCGCGTCCCTCAAGGTTCTTGGTAAGGGCGGTTAGGACCGGTTGTTTCTTTATCTGCTTGGCCATTGCCTTGTGGTACGCTAGCGAAGATTTTGCATGGCGGACTTTTACTCTTCCCGACTACGTAGTGAATGCTTTGTGGAGAATTGCGAGTCCATGATCGAGAGACAATTGTATGTGGAAGGCCGAATCTGCACCGAGATGTTGTCATGGACAAAGTTGATCGCGTTCTCTTCCGTTATCTTGGCTAATGCCTTGGCTTCTATCCACTTGGAGAAGTAATCAACGGCTACTATCACGTACTTGCAATTACCACGGGCGGGAGGGAAGGGTCCGATGATGTCGATCCCAGCATATCAAACGGCCACGTAGGTATTACAAGTGTTTGCTCAGCTAGGTAGTCTAGGAATGTCGAGAGAATCTTTGGCACTTGTCACATTTTCGAACATAGGCGTGCGCGTCTTCCCTCGGGTTTGGCCGATAGTACCACTAGCGATATGATTTTGTCGGCTAAGGTTACGGCCCCGGGTGTCCGCCGCAAACACCTTCATGTACTTACGCGAGGTTCTCAATTTCCTTGGGATAGACACACCTTAGCGGGGGCTTCGTGAAAGATCTTCGGTAGAGGACTCCATTCATCACCACGAACCTTGGGGACCTCTTTTTGATAAGCTTGGCTCGAGCTTCATCTTACGGTAGTTTTCCTTCTCAATGTATTCAATGTAGTCATCGATCCGGCATCTATCTTCTCCATCTAAGAGCATGACTTGTAGTCTTTCGTACGCGGGTTCCTCGGCATAAACCACATATGGTGGTCTTAGACACATCCATGGTAGCCGGTTTGGAAAGAACGTCTGCGACTTGGTTATCTTCCTGCCAATTTGTTTGAGCTCGAAAAATTCCATCTTCTTCGTCATATCTAGGACCGAGTCTCTATACTTGGCAAGGGTGGGGTCTTGGGCATTATACTCTCCCTTTACTTGTTTGACAACGAGTTGGGAGTCGCGAAGGCCGCCATCTTAGTTGCTCCATAGAAGGAGGCTAATTGATGCCAAATATTAGAGCTTCATATTCCGCTTGATTATTGGAGCGGGGAACTTGAAACGGATGGCGTCTTGCGTAGTATATTCTCCTTCGGGCTTGCTAGTACAATTCCGGCTCAGCTTCTTTCCTTGGTGGGCTGATCCATTCGTATACGAGGATCCAGCAGGTTGGATGGGAGTTGATAGGAGAGTCTTTATCCTGCGGTGCGTTTTGCTTCCTAGAGGTGGGAGATGCTCACCCATAAAGGCGGTCTCGACCATGAAGTCAAGCAAAGGCTGTGCCGGGAGGGTCTTCCTTGGTTGGTAAGTGATATCAAACTCGGTGAGAGCGATGGACCGGTTAAGGAGACGCCGGAGCCGTCCAACTTATGTAGTATCTTCTTGACGGTTCATTTGTGTACACGGTGATAGGATGTGCGAGAAAAATAGGCACGTAGTTTCCTCGATGCAATGACTAGTGCGTACGCTATCTTCTCCACATTGAAATATACGCTTTCCACGTCGGACGGTGCCTTAGAGACATAGTAGACAGGCTTTTGAATTCCTTCATCGTTTCGAACTAGGACAGCTGCGACGGCATGATCAGTGGCAGCTAGGAAGACATACTGCATCTCACCGGTAGTCGGACTGCTAAGCAAGGGAGGGGAACCCAAGTACTCCTTCAACCGGAGGAATGCTTTCGGAGCATTCGGGAGTCCGGGAGAAGCTCTTGGTACCCTTGATACCTTGAAGAAAGGCGGTGACTTTTCGGCGGATTTGGCGATGAATCTTCCAGGGCTGCGATTCTTCCATTAAGTCTTTGAACCTCCTTGATGGTGGTAGGTTCCTTCATGTCAACGAGCGCCTTGATTTTTCGGGGTTTGCTTCAATCCCCTTTGAGATACCATGAAGCCTAGGAACTTTCAGTTGTTACTCCAAACACGCACTTGCTCGGGTTTAGCTTCATGTTATTAGCTCGGAGGTTGTGAATTGTCTCTTGCAGGTCGGGAACGTGACTGCCTTCCTTGGTCTTTATGACCGTGTCATCAATATAAGCTTCCATGTTGCGACCTATTTGGCTTGCAAAAACTCGATTTACCATTCGGTATGTAGCACCCGCGTTCTTGAGCCCAAAAGGCATCATGATGTAACGGTAATTTCCCAGGTGTTTGGAAGGCCGTCTTCTCAATGTCCTCTTCCGCCATTTTTATCGATGATAGCTTTGAATAGGCATCTAGGAAGGCGAGAGTTTGATGTCCGGCAATGGAATCAACCAACTTGTCAATTCTAGGAAGAGGATAGGCTGTCCTTGGGGCGAGGCTTTGTTTAGATCGGTAAAGTCTATGCACATACGCCATTTCCCATTTTGCTTCTTCACCATAACTACATTGTGCCAACCAAGCGGGGTACTTAACTTCACGAATTATTCGGCGCTAAGTAATTTACGCACTTCTTCTTTTATAGCTTCCTCCTTGTCCCTTGCAAAATTTCTCCTTGTGCAGGAGATAGTCTTTGCGAAGGATCAACTTCCGGGCGGTGGAGGGCTACTTCTTCATTGATCCCCCTCATATCTTCGACTCTCCAAGCAAAGACGTCGAGGCGCACCTCAAGAGGGAGATGATTTTTCTTTCTCTTACGGAGATAATTGGCCCCAGAGCTTGATTTTTGTTCGGGATAGTCGGGATTGATGACTACCTCTTCCGGTTCGTCAACGAGGCTTCATTTGAGACCGTCACGGAATTCTAGAGACTCGATAATGATCTCTCTAATTCTTCTCCCTTCATTGTCATTCACGTTGAGGCCCTCCTCCTCCATAAGTTTATCAACATGCGGGAGGCGACCTTCCCTAGGTCGTGGTTGGCCCCCGAGTTACGGCCGTTGAAGAGAACGGGGGTCTTCTTACGATACGGGCTGAACTATGCCTAGGTCATCTGCAATTTCTTGGACCATAGGATCTTCCGCAGTACGAGATAGGACTATGCCTTGGTCATCTGCAATTTCTTGGACCATAGGCTCTTCCTCCTCCATAAGCACTTCACGAATATAGCTCATTACGGAGCTAGTTTCGGTGGTTTTACGAGACTTGGAGATCTTAATGTTTTCCTCGGGGTATCTATCTCCACACTTTTGGATTTCTTTACGCTCTTCACGACATGTTCCAAGAAGTCCTTGGGGGTGGCCCTCACATCCGATCCACTGCCCGAGTGGGGAATTTAACTCGTTGGTGGGGGAAGTGAGGCCACCGGCCCAAGTTTGGCTTGACTTGGAATGCCTATGATCGCATGGTAATCACTAGTCAAATCCATGACTACAAAATTGACGTGGCTTTGGCTAGGAAGGGATGATCACCGACTTCAAGTTCTAGCTCCACAGTTCCCTTGGCTCCCAACTTTGTGATTGGTGAATCCTTCTAGCCTTCCATGGTAGGGTTCCAACATGGTGTCTTTCAAGCCCATCTGTTGGAAGGCTGAATAATATAGGATGTCACGGGAGGCCCTCGTGTCAACAAGAAGTCTTTCGGATTCAACGTTGTCTATTCGGCCCTTTATCACCAAGGGTTGTTCACGAGTGCTCGGCTTCCGGCTAACTCATTAGGAGAGAAACTAATGACCTCTTCCGCTTTATGGATCCAAGCGGGAACATGGTATACTTTGCTCGGCTCGTGGATCTGGTCCCTTAGTTTTACGGTAGAAGTTACCTCTTCCCGTATCACATGCAACTTGGCCCTAGGAGGCTGCGGTCTTCATCCTCGCTTTTGTCGTCATCTTCACTTTCCTCTTCCTTCCGCTTCCGCTTGTTATCTTTTTTCATAACATAACGATCTAACTTTCCCTCGTCGACCCATTTACGGATTATTTTCTTGAGGGCCCAACAACCATCGGTGGTGTGCCGTTGTCTTTGTGAAAATCACAGTATTTGTTCATGTTACGAGGGAATTTTGGCTTGTCGGTCATTGGTTGAGGTGGAGGAAGGTTGACCAGCTGCATGATTTTAGAGATGGGCTTAGTAAGAGGAGTGAACTCAAGCTTCTCCGTACTCCTTGTTTTGTTTTCCCTTTGGAACCCTTGCCGTTTCCATTACTATTCGCGATTGCACTGTCGCCTCTGTTTACTGTCTTGTCGGCTCCCCTCTTCTTTGTTTTGTCCTCGGCCATGGAAATGGCATAAGCTACCTTGTATAGCTCGGACTTTGTTTGAGGTTCCACTGGCGAGAGTTCATAAACGAGGGGATCGGATTTTAGGCGGAATTGAAACAAACAATAACTTCCCTATCGGTGAGGCTTTCTTGACACAGTCCGCCATTTTCGGAACCGATTATAATAGGCGAGGGTGGTCTCTCCCTTTCCTGCTCAATGTTGGCCAAGTCGGCCCGGTCTTATCTTCCTCTTACCAAGCGGTAGCAAAGTGGTCCAAGAACATTCTCCTCATGCCTCTCCGGCCAATCGATGCTACCTCTTTTAAGCTCACGGAACCGGGTCAAAGGCATTCGGAGAAGGTGCTCGCGAAAGCTTTACGGAAGCGAGGTCATCGGCGGTGGTGAGGAGATTCATAGTTTGTTCAAAACTTTGCACGTGGTCTTTTGCATCGGTAGTGCCATTGTATTTTTCGAAATTAGGGAGCTTGAGGTGGGGATTAGGTGGAGGCTGCGGTTATCCTCAAAGAGAATGGACGTGTTGCCCGAGTCATAATCATCGTCATTAAACTTCTTTCCCCTCTCCATGTCATCCAGTCTTTGCTTCAACAGCTCGCATTGCTTGGTTTCCACTCCCTTGTCCTTTGCTTGAGCGGGTGCTTCGTTGGGAGCTTCGACGGATTTGTCCTTGGGGCGATCATTCACCCTGCGTAGCTCCGCGTCATGTCGGTGGCTGTCCCGTTTGGAAGGAGCTTTGTCACGCCTTAATTCCGGGTCTTGACCGCGAGTATCATCTGTACGGCTCACGGTGTCCTCGGCCTTGCAAATTCTCGATGCCGAGGATGAGGAGAATCCGGTCGACGAGGTCGAGGAGAATTTGGTCGACGAGATCGAGGTGGCGTGGGATGCCTAGGTGCCATGACAAGACGAGCAGGGGATAGGCGTCTGTTCAAGCTGAGTCTCGTTCTTAGGTCCCTGGAATTTACTTCCTCTTCCCTAGGAGTTAAGTGGCTTCTTAAGTCGACCACTTTGGAGCCCTCGCTTCTTGTTGTGCCGAGGATGAGGAGAGTCCCGGGGGGCTTGCCTTGGTAGGTCCCCGGTCTTGAGGGGAGGAGGTTGTTGCTCATCCTGTCCCTTTTCGAGGGGGTTGCCCACAAATGGCCTAATAAATTCAGCCATGGAATGCTCTGGGTCTAATTGCAAGAGAGCAGCATGTGTTTCATACATTCTTTGTAAAGTTTCCATTTGCCTATGTAACAAAGAGCGTCGGTCAATGGGTTGACTTCCTCCTGCTTGACCGGCGTCGGCATTCTTTGTTTTCTTCCTTCCTGCTTGCTTTCCGCGGGTACGAGTAGGACGAGGAATCTCAGCACCTTCTCCCTCGGCATTCACCTGACCCTTGGAACGAAGGGTCATGGAGAGGGAAGGAAGGGCATCTGGCTGAGGTAGAGGAGGAGGAGGAGGCAGATCCTCTGCTCCAGTGTTCGCCCCATTAACTTGGGTTTGATCCTCCTCAGCAGTTACACTTGCAAATTGTCCATCCATTGTAAGTCAACAGCAAATTATCAAGTGCAAATTTTCCAAAATCACGATTTCCAATAGATCCAAATTTCTGGCCAAAATTAGGGCAAATTTTGACCAAAAACAAACAGCCAATTGTAATTTTTCCAACACAAAAAATTCAAGCCAAAACTGGGATGGAATTTTAATGCTAAAAAACGCCTCCAAACGTAATCTGGGCAATATCCGGTTGAAATTCGCAAATCCCAGCGGTTTTAAGAACAGAGTCTCAACGATCCAAAAATTCCGTTCACAGAGAGAAAAATTCCGGCAAGAAAATTGGCTTTCAGCGAGCGTTTTCCAGGCCAAACAAAGGGTGTTTGAATCGATTTCCCGGCAATGGAACCAATTGATGATGCCAAAATCGTCAAATCAGCCCAAATCCAAGCGATGATTGCTCCGGTGATTGCAAGGCCTGAAAATAAGAGAAAACACGTAAACTAAGCCGGGGCGGATCCGGCTAAAGGCCCTCTGACGTGAGAGTAAGTTCACGGTTTGTATATGAGAAAACAAATGGACAGAGTTTTCCCAATGTAAAAAGTAACGTACCAAATAATGAGCCATGGGGCTTGTATTTATAGGGATGGATTTACAGAATCCATGTTGAAGTTAACTTGTAAAGAGATAAGATATAATTCTAAGAGAATTATATTTGTTAAGGAGTCATTGTCTGACTTGAATTGGTGCTGATAATTGTAATCCTGATTGGATCGTGACTGTAGAATCCTTGTTTGATAAGGACTGTGTATTCTGCTAGCCGGAACGCCGAGGAACTTGAATGTTCTACCTCGGCTTTGGCAAATAGACCGAGGTGAATGATTCTGCTTCCTCGTCATTTGGAGATTGGCCGACACGGAGATGTGCCGGGATAAACAGATCTATCTCCTCGGCATTTATGATATGCCAAGGTAAGAACTTTTCTCTCCTCGTCACCTGATAATATCTCGGAGTACGATGGCACAAGCATAATGATATAAGGTCGAGGTGGATGATCCTCGTCATACGAGGAAGGTGTTCCTCGGCCCTGATACTTGTGTGTTGGATTATGTTTATGGCCCAATCTATTTGGGCCCAGCTCGAACGAGCCCATATTCGTATCTCGATTTATACCGTTCAACATGTATGATATGCATGAGAAATGATATATGCACATAAGATGTGTAGTTACACAACATTTCCTACTTCTTGTATACAAAAATAACAATTTGAACAAGGTAAAACTCTTAGGGCTCGTTTGGTAGGCCGATAGGATTAGCCTGTATTAATAGTGAGAAAATTATTAATCAGGGGATTAATAATACCACCCTTTTTTTGGGATTAATAAGAAGGGGATAAGAGGTTACTATTCAGGTTGTTAGAAATAATACAGTGATTGCATTTAATGTACCAAACACCAAACTTATTGGATTAATAATCCTATTCAGCCTAAGAAGGGCTACCAAACGGGCCCTTAAAGAAAATGAGACAATCATATGAAGGATACCTTGCTTCATTCTTTTCACTTGTCTTGAGCGAGTCAATAAAGGTAAAATAGTTATCGGTTATCCATACATAATATCGATTCAAATTTATGTAAATATTTAGGTTTTCATCTTTATACAATATTCACGGTGATTGTGATGTACAATATGAAGTTATATGGTACATATTGTATGTAAACTAGTACTAACCCCCCGTGCCGATGGCACGGTGACAATATAAGTTTGATCAGTCATAGAAATGTGCAAGACGTAATATGTGATGAAGAGATTGGAGAGAGTTGATTGCCTTGATATGTATGGTTAAAAGGTTATTGCATAGCAAGTTAGCATCCACTACCTCACATTACAATACCTACATAAATTTTACATAAAGAAAAAGAAAAAAAAAATCATCACTAAACAACCATGGAACAAACACTTATTTAATAGTGAAACCTGACCCTGACTCATACCCATACCCATACCCATACTCGGATCATACATCGTACACATACTCCATTGGTCCAACTTGACAATCTAATCTTTCTTCCCCCTTTGCAGCCTCCTCCCGCCGTTACCCATTCATTACAATATCCCCAAAGTCCCATTCATTCAGAGTCAATACCTAATATAATATGAGAATTGACACACAGCAGCAGCAAATGCAAATTTTGATTACAACCCCCCAATGGAATTAAGTTGAATTTACGAAGTTGGGTGTAACTCCATAAGACTTTCATTATTGTATCAACTAAGATATGGTTGACCGATTAACCAAATGAAAGAATAGTACCAAAGAAACAAAATCTAATCAGAAGTTAAAAATTGTCTTCTACTCACCAACTATCGATCGAACCCTTGATCCACTACAAATCCAAAGTAATAACTGATGAGCCCGGATCTACTGGACAGGGCCCGCGCTCGGTCTGATCCAAGGAACCAGTGACGTGGCAGTTCCTAAAACCACTGGGGGGGAAGACCGCGGACAGATAGGCCCTTGAGGTCAAGACCGCGTCCCTCCCCGCATTAATCCTATCAAAGACCGGAAGGATCCTGACCACTATATTCGTGCCCGCACGACCTGTGACCATTGGGTCCGTGCCCGCAGATTGTCTGTCCGCAGGGACCCGTGCCCGGAGTAGGCGTGACTGCATCAACCGTGCTCGCGGCATATACCTTTGACTGCGGCCACAATGTTGACCGCGGGCACATGCCTGCTTCCCGGTTAATGTCAAGCCTTACTGAGCAAGTTAGCTTACTGGCTCTGATAGGCCACTTGCCGGCTCCCCCATCACGCATTCAATGCAGCTCAGTCAGGCGCCTACTATTCCAATTAATGCTCCAAGCCGGCTACACGGCTCATGTCCCTTTCAGCCATGCCCCCTCTGCAGTCAATGTTCCCTCCCTGACAGGGCCAATTAGCTGCGGACACGTGTAGCTGGTAAAATACCAAAGTGCCCCCTAGGGCTGATCTCATTGCTTACCTCAACAAGCACCATTGCATTGCCTATAAATAGAAGGCCTTTACCCCCTTGGGCAAGGTAAGTTCCATAGACAATTGAGTAAGCCATATTACTCTAAACCCTAAACACACACACACTCCAAGGTATTCAAAGCCTTATTATCTCAGTATTCTTACTCTCACACCCGAGGGCCTGAGTTGGAGTAACATCCAACTTTGACCTTAACGGTGCTTCTTTGTGTTGTGATCAAGGTACAAGCAAACCACTCAAATATCCTAGCCAGATATCCTCGAACCGCTCCTGACCCTGAACAGCTTGGCGTCATCAGTGGTTCCATTGCCGGGAATCATAAACCAGTTTAATCTTTTCTTTATTTACTTCCCGTGTATTTTGTTTTCAAGGCACCTCTCGTGTCCTAAACAAAACGAGTGCCGAAAGGCTCTTCTTTTTCCATCATCTTTTCACAAAATATGTCTAAGATACTGGAAAACGCTGGTCATTTGACCTTGGAGGATGAGAACCAAGCCTCACCCTCCGCTATCAATAGGGGAAAACAAACTAACTCTGTCTTCAACAGAATGGGGGCCCGTTCCCAGTCTGCTCACACCCTTTCCCCCGGTCAGAAAGCCATGCACAAGCTCACAGACCAGATACGTGCTGAAAAGGCACAAGCCCTCCTAAACAAAAGTCCCAAAACTCCACAAGCTCCCCCCAGAAACACCACCATAAACACTCCTCTCTCCCCGGAGCAAATCCTAAGGAGACAAGAAATTCTGGACTCCAAATCCAAGCTGGTCGCTGAGGCCATGGTGATTGCCGACCAACAGTTGGAAATGTTCAAAATAGAGGCCAATGGAGGGCTACAGTTTCCACAAGGGTCCCAAAGGTTCTCCCAACGAGCTCCCGCTAAATCACTTGCTAGTCAAACTGCGGGGGCAAACCGAGTTGAACCAACCCTTGAGCGCGGACAGATGGCCAAGCGCAGTGTGGTGCACGTGGATGATAGCGAGGAGATTGGCGAAGAGGCGCAGTCAAACCAACGTGTGAGGCCCCAAGCACTACCCCTGGCTCCGGCCAAGGAAAGGTCGTGGCTCCACGTAATAAAAAACAGAAGATTGATAGCCAGAACCCTGAGTTCGTTGATTTCATGCAGAAGATGTGGGAAACCCATCAGAAGGCAGCTCAAAAATGTGGTCGCACAATGGATGCCTTCAGCGACAAGATCGCGCGGGCACCTATCCAGAAGGGGAAGCCCCCCCAGATGGATACATATGATGGTTCCAAGAACGCGAGGAGCCACATGGGTCGATTTGAGGGCCAAATGGCATTATTCTCCGCGAACGAATCCGTAATGTGCAATTCTCTGGCTGCCACTTTCACGGGCAAGGCCCTATCCTGGATGCTGGCTCTCAAACCCCGCTCCATCAACTCTTTCGGCCACTTCAGGAACATTTTTCTTAATGCCTTTCTTTGGAGCCGGGTGCCCGCTAGACCAAAGACAGATCTTGTCCGTGTCAGCGAGCCCCACCGAATCCACAAAAGATTACATTGCTCGCTTGAAGGTGAGCGAGGAGATAGTGGATCTGGAAGGGGGATATTAGACTTTGCTTTGAGGAGGCCTCACCTCCTCCTTCCGAAATTGAATTTCGCCTCCGGCCCGCCAAAAACAGTGGAGGAGATGTATGAAAGGGCTTCGCCATTGCCTCTGCCGAGGAGAGCGTATGCCCGTTCCCCGAGCTTCAGCCAAGGAAAGAATAAGCCAAGTTCAGGAGACCACCCCAGAGGCTGCCCAAGTTAACAACCAGGGCAAGAACAGAGGCCGTGGGTCGGACAAACTCCGGAAAAAAGTTGCGGAAATAGTCTACACCGAGCTCACTGAGCCGCGAGCAGTGATCATGAGGGCATCAGATTTTCTTCCTCCTCCCCCCATGCTCAGAAAACCAAGTGAGAGGAGTAGGACAAAGTTCTGCGAGTATCATAATGATCACGGGCACGGAACAGAGGACTGCTTCCAGCAAAAGAGAGTAATTCAGCAAAGAATCAATGATGGGGAACTAACCAGATAGATCAAGGGAAACAACCAGGCCCCCAATAATAACCAACAGCGGGCACGTAACCCTCGTGGTCCCGAGAGGGTGGAAAGAGACAACTTTGAGGATGACGACGGAGACTACAATATAAACTTCATCGGAGAAGAACCTCCCTCCAACAAACAGCTCTCCCTCCAAATCCGGACATTAGAGAAGGTTTTCTCCATCCCCGCAATGGCTCCGGAAGAAGAGCAAGAAATTGGGTTCAAAAGGAGTGAACTTGCATCCACCCTTTTTCATTCCACTCAGACTCTCACCCTCATAATGAGAATCAACCGGGCAAACATAGGCCGAGTGTTAATAGATACAGGAGCTGCCCGCGATATACTCTACTACCATACGTTGGTAGGAATGAGAATGACTGAAGCACATCTTTTTCCATATGCGGGCATGCTTGAGGGCTTCACAAATCACGCCGTAAGGGTAAAGGGGACGATTGTGTTTGACGTAACTATTGGGGAAAAACCCATGCAGAAGACGGCCAAAATAACTTTCATGGTGGTCGATCTTCCTTCCCAGTACAATGCCATTCTCGGCGTAACTGCTCAGGCCAAATTGGGAATAGTTGCGTCCGTTCCCCACCAAAGGGTGAAATTTAACACCCCGGGCGGGGTTGCTACCATCAAGAACCAGCCCGGGAGATTCCTCCGAGCACTTGAGGAAAAAAGGAAAGAACAGAAAGGCCAGGCATCCTGCCCGCCAATACAGGGCAAGGACAAACCAATAGAGGGAAAAGGCGAGGACAAATCAAAAAAGGGAAAAACCCTTGCTCTCCCGCCGGCACCTATACCAATTGGCATGCTTTCTTTCCATTCCACAAAGGTGGAGCTCAAGACGAGCAGAAAATCAAAGCAGTTGGCCCCTATTGAGGGAGGTTATATTGATCGGGGAATAGAGGGGAAGATTGACCGCGATATCATATACTCTATGGCAACACCGACCGGAGCTCGGGTCAACCCCCAACCATAATCATTGACTCCTTTGCACAACCGTGAAATCGGCGACCTCCAACCTAACGACGAGCTCGAGGAGGTGGTAATCAATCCCCACTTCCCGAGCAAACAGTTAAGGTCGGCACGGAAATTCACGGCGAGGAGAGAAGAATCCCTGATCGAATTCTTAAGGGCAAATTGTGATGTGTTCGCTTGGAGGGTGGAAGATATCTTGGGAATCGCCGAGACGTGATCCTCCACAAAATCAACGATGACCCATCCTTCAAAAACATTCATCAAAAGTCAAGGTACTTCTCTCCGGAGAAAGAAATTGCGATCAAGGAAGAGGTGGAAAAATTGTTAAAAGCGGGGATAATCAAGGAGATTTCCTACCCCAAATGGCTGGCCAATGTGGTAATGGTCAAAAAATCCAACGACAAATGGAGGATGTGTGTTGATTTCACCGATCTCAACAAGGTATGTCTCAAGGATTGTTTCCCTCTTCCTCGCATTGACAGATTGGTGGATTCTATAGCCGGCCACAGAGTATTGAGTTTCATTGATGCATACTCCGGCTACCATCAGATCCAAATGGCTCCTGAAGATGTCCGCTCTGTAGCTTTCATCGCTGCGGGCAAGACTTACTGTTACAAAATGATGCCCTTCGGGTTGAAAAACGCAGGAGCCACCTATCAAAGAATGGTCAATCTGGTCTTCGAAAACCAACTAGGCAGAAATCTTGAGGCCTACATTGACGATATGGTTATAAAGACTAAGGAAAACTCCCACGAGCTCGACGTGGAGGAAACCTTCAAAAACTTGCGCTGCAATAACATGAAGCTAAACCCCCTTAAGTGCGCTTTTGGGGTCAAGGCGGGCAAGTTCCTCGGATTCATGGTCAATCAAAGAGGGATAGAGGCTAATCCAGAGAAAATCCAAGCCCTGTTGGACATGAAACCTCCCGCTTGCGTGAAGGATGTCCAAAAACTCAATGGTCGCATCACCGCACTCGTCAGCTTCATCTCGCGGTCGCAGAGAGATGCCTCCTTTCTTCAAAAAATCTAAAAGGGGGAAGAGAGGCGATGAATTTACATGGAGCAGAGTGCCATCAAGCTTTTGAAGAAGTCAAAACATACCTCGGGCGGCCACCTCTACTCAAACGGCCCGGTGCAGGGAAGAGCTTTTTCTGTTTTTAGCAAGCATCGATCCGGGCAAGAGCCGCTTTGTTCTTGTAAGGGAGGAGAATAACTCCCAAAATCAGTTTATTATGTATCTAAGGCACTGTCCGCCGTAGAAGGGCGTTATCTTAATATGTAGAAGTTATCTTACGCCTTGCTTGTATACGCCGAAAATTAAGAGCCTACTTTTCTCGCACACCCTATAACCGTATTAACCGAGGCTCCGCTTAGAAAGGTTTTACACAAACCGAGTCCTCGGGAGAATGCTAGCTTGGTCTATCGAACTCACCGAGTTCCGGATCACCTACTCCCGAGAAAGACAATCAAAACGCAGGCCTTAGTAGATTTTGTGGTAGAATCATCATTCAAAATGGCGGACAGCGACCTGGGAAAAAGAAAGCGGGCAGAATCTGAAGAGGTCCCAAGTAGCCAGAGCACAGAAATCACGCGGCCAAGGGAGCGTCCAGAGGAGGTATGGATTCTATACGTGGACGGCTCAGCGAGCAAGTTGATTAGTGGCGCGGGCATACTTCTGATTGCACCCTGCGGGGAGAAATTTAAGAGAGCCTTGAGGTTCAAATTCGAAGCATCAAACAATCAGGCTGAGTATGAGGCGATTATAGCAGGCATGGAATTGACAAGAGACTTGGGAGTTCAGAATATAGAGATCAATAGTGACTCTCAGCTCATAGTTAATCAAATTAGGGGGGAGTATGATACTATCAACCCAGTACTAACTCAGTACTGTGGCCTTGCAAAAACCCTCATCAAAAATTTCACCTACTATAAGCTGAACCAAGTCATGAGAGAGGACAACGTGGAAGCTGACCTCCTCTCCAGAATAACCGATCAAGAAATTGATGAGTTGGAGGCAGATTGCCAGATTGAATTCACGTAAAGACTGCTATAGATCGGATTCGATAAATAATATTGAGGATCAAGTAAGGGACTGGGTAGATGAGCTGAAGGATTACATCGAGAAGCAAACCCTCCCCGAGGACCCTGTAAAGGCTAGAGCCATCAAGACGGTGTCCGCGAAATACCTCGTCCTCGATGGGGTACTTTTTCGGCGATCATTCACCAAGCCTTTCTTTGAGATGTGTCATTACTCACATGGTCACCAACTTGCTCTATGAGGTCCATGAAGGAGTTTGTGGCGGACATCCAGTGCTCGCACCCTCTCGTACAAGATCAAATTCCAAGGATTCTTTTGGCCCACAATGAGAAGGGATGCACAGGAGTATGTAAGAAAGTGTGATAAGTGCCAGAGATTTGCAGACATCCCTAGACTACCATCAACAGAGCAAACTTTGGTCGTACCATCGTGGCCGTTTGATACGTGGGGAATTGATCTCATTGGACCATTCCCAACTGCTAGGGGAAACATCAAGTATCTTTGTGGCGGCCGTGGATTATTTTACCAAGTGGACGAGAAGCCAAGGGCTTAGCCACTATCTCAGAGGAGAATACAATCAATTTTGTCCACGATCACATCTATTGTCGATTTGGGGTTCCCGAGCAATTATTTCGCACAATGGCACCCAATTCTCTGCGAAATTCACTGCTGAATGTGTGCGAATGAAGGTGCCACACCGTAAATCCGCAGTTGCCTATCCTCGGGAAACGGCCAAGCCGAGGCCGCGAACAAGCTAGTTCTCGACCGCCCTAAAGAAAAATTTGGAAGGGCGAGGAGGACGATGGTTGGGACGAGCTCCGGACCGCATTATGGGTTGTCCGCACAACTACAAGGAATTCTACGGGAGAAACTCCTTTCTCGCTCACGTATGGGTCAGAGGAAATGGCTCCAGTTGAGGTTGCCCTACCCTCGTACAGAGTCACATACTTCGACGAGTCTCAAAACGAGGCAAACAGAAGGTGTGACCTGGACGATCTCGAAGGAAAGAGAATGCGGGCATATGAAAAAATGGTGAACTACAAGCAGAAAGCGAAGAAGCACCACGACAAAAAAGTAAATAAGAGGAGTTTTTCGGTTAGGAAGCCGGGTACTCAGAAGCGTAGAGGTCCAAGGGACCCAACCTGGTTTCAACAAACTGTCCCCGAAATGGGAAGGTCCATATGAGGTCACAAAAATAGTCAAAGAGGGCACCTACATATTGCGACCAAAAGAGGGAGAAGAGCTTAAGCACGCTTGGAATAGCGACCACCTTAAGAGATACTTCTTTTGAAATCTTTATAAAAATTTTTGGAAGGAGTATAGACTATGTGTATATATAAAGAAAGTTATCATCATGTTTCATCATATTTTGATGCAAAAACCTATTCCCACCAGCCTCAAAAGCTAAAGTGGATGCCCGCAAGCGGATGCCAGTAGGTTAAAGAGCAAACATATGAGCTCCTACCTACTGATGCGCAACGATCTTTCGGTCTGCAAGCCTATATGAGTATAAAGATCCATTACGATCCGTACTCCGATCGCGGGGAGGATACCCTGTCCTGCCCGCGTGACACCACCAAGAATAAGTGGATATAGATGCCGGCGAGGACAAAGGCCAAGGCTATTGTCCCCGCTCAGTGCGCGAAGGTCCTCGTTAGGGCCGTTACTCGCATGCCTGTATGTGACAAAGGCCTACATATAAGCCCGTTACCAGATCTCCAGAAGACCCTCACACAAAACTCCAAGGGGTTTTGAATAAATGGTCAAAAAAGCGTGAACCACCATTAGTGGATACAGATGCCAGTAGGTTAAAAGAGTTTTTACAAAGAGTATGAAGGTAGCTTGCCTTGGCTGCTTTTGACTTACACCACGGCTCGCAAGGCTGGGAATACGTGTAAACGGATGACAGTGATCAAAAGAGTTTTTACAAAGCCAAACAGACAAAGGGGGTTAAGGCCCCAATGTTTGCCACAAGGCCAAACAAAAGCGATCACAGATGAATAAGGCTGACTCTCATGAAAAATCCAAGTGATTTTGAATAAAGAGTTAGGAAAACTCAAAAAATGCGGGCAAAGGGCCTACTAAGCTTTTTGACCGCAGAAGGAGAGTATAAAGTTAATTACAAGTCAAAAAAGCTAGAGAAAGAGCAAGAAGGCAAGTATTAAGGTACTTCAAAATTGCGAGCACTCAAAACAGCCTACAAGACAAATAATTAAAGAGAACAGTTACAGAAAAATGCTTCTATTACTAAGGAAAAATAATTACAAAAGTCCTACACTATTACAAAAAAGTCCTAATCTATTACAAAAAGAAAAAAACAAAAAACCTATACTATTGGAGCCTGATCCTTGGAGGCATCCTTGGCCGCATCTGAATTCTCTATGGCCGCACCGTCTGTGCCCGCTTCTGAAGCCGGAGTGGGAGAAGGAAGACGGGTCATCAGAACCTCTCGTTATAGGGTCGAGGAGGGCTCACAGAGATCGGGCGTGGGCTGCCCGGTGAGGAAAGAGATCTCCTATGGCAGCCCATCTGGAAGAACGCGGCAAGGCATCCCCGAAAGAGATAGGGTTCTCCCAAACCTCGGCTCATCCAGATCTGCGATGAGCCTAAGGGCGATCACTTCGCCACAGAGGCAAGGAGGCCGCAGACTGACGGGCTCCAAGCCTTTGACCTCATCCTCGGACAGAGGAACTAATGCATGCCCGGGCAAGCATTCTTCATCGGTAGCAACAACCGAGCCAATAACGGCCAGCTTTTGTACAGAGAACCTTCCCGTGGCCGCAAAATTCCGAATCTGTGTCCGGACCCCAGCCTCATACTGAGCCAAGTTCTCCGCGAGGAGCCAGTTTTTGAATTCCTCGGAGTTCTTATACTCCTCCACCGCTTCCTTGCGGACATCGTCAAGGGCAGATTTCCCCTCCGCCTCCATCCTCTTGTAGGGGAGCAGCTGATTGGACAGCTCGTCCACCTTTTTCTCCAAGGCCTCCAGATCAACCTTGGTGGCCTCCAGCTTGGCCGCGAGCTCCTTATTTCTGGGCTCCCACTCAGCCTTGTGCCCGCGGAGCTCATCTCGCTGACCCCTTACCCTCTCAAGGTCCTTCTCCACCACGGCCAATCGGTCAGAGAAGTCCTTCAGATCAGACTCCTTCTGAGCAAAGGCCTTGTCCTTTTCCTCCATGAGGGAGTTCAAGGTCCCAATCCTCGCTTGAGCCTCATCCAGCTCACAAAGTTTGGCCGCTAAAATGGAGGTCTTGTTATCCACTTCAGCGGTCAGGGTATCGCAGCTTTCCCGGAGCCGCAGCACCTTATTGCTCACCTGCGAGGAAAGAGAACAAAAGTTAGACACACTGAGAGAGTGGAAGTATGGAACCAAATAAATCAGACTGTTATCTACCTCAGTCAGAGCAAGGCCTATGTCCCCCACCATGGCAGAGGCATTCTCCTCGACAACTATGTTCTTGTAGAAGTCGGGGGAATATAGACGGTTCACCAGCCCGATCCCCACCGAGGCGTTGGCTGAATTCCGGGCATAGATGTCCACCCCAGTCACAGCGGGCACCTCGGACAGATTTTTTCTAACTGCCAGCGTCTCCTCGCGGGTGGTCAGAGGGGCCACCGGATAAGCCGCAGAACAAATTGATCCCCCAATGGGGGAAGAGGAGGAGGCCGCAGCAGGAGCAGTCACGGTACGGGGAGGAGCATCCCCGATTTTCTGGAGCTTTCTCTGTCCTTGCCCCAAGTCTCCTTCTCTGTCACTCCTCTTCCGAGAATCCACTTGGTGGCCGGAAGGAATGGTGCGGCCAGGAGAAGTAGCTCGGAGAGCATTGGCCGGGGGAGGACCCTTGGGAGGTGGAGGAAGGTTCCCCGTAGTAAGGATGGTTTTGGAGCTGGTCAGAGGCTCCCCAGTTTTCCTGCTGACAACAGGAACAGTCTTATCTTTAGTTGGGACTCCCCCCAACTCAGCCTGCCTCCTCGCAGCAGCATCCCTATTGGCCTTCATGTTTTGGCCTTCAGTTGAGCAGCAGTCATGGGAGCCATCAAAAATTATATTCTTCGGGATCTACTCTGGAGGGAAAGAGAAATGGTTAGAATGCAGTTCAAAAATTCAAAAGCAAAAATAAATGGGCAACAGTTATATGAAAAATCAGAGACCGATAAGTTCGGGAGGATCGCATTCTGCGCCCAGCATGCAAGTTCTACAATCCGCCTCGAATTGGTAGTGCTCGTGCACCCTCCAATCAGGGTCACGGGGCAGAGGCTCTATTTCTACTCTGGGGGCATATGGGGCGCCCTCCCTGCGAGGAGCCACCCCCGAGTAGATCAAGAGTGGCTCATCCTCAACTATGGCGCCCACATCATACACGGGCTCCTCCCCGCTGTCTAGATGATTGGCCAGATATTTCTCTAGGGCACGGCTGCATGGGATCGGCGGAAGGAGGGATCTGGATAGCTGCTAGCAGCCACCTTCATCGGGACTGGATTCAAGGGTTTGGAGAAGGGCCAGCCGAACCTAGACTCAATGACCAAGATGTCCCTCTGGTTCCATTGGTCAAATTTATTTGAGGGAGGAGAGAAGGTCCGGGTAGAATAATTCCTAGCCTTCAAACCCAAAATGTTACGGCTGATCTGGTTCTGGTAGTAAGCATAAAGCCCGGCCAGGGTAGGTTCATAACCATGGAATCTGCAGACCGCGATGAAGGAGACTATAGCCCTAATGGCATTAGGAGTCAGGTGCATGAACTCCAAGAAAAAATAGAAGAAGGGGTCCAGGGGCAATCTCAGGCCATTCTCAAATTGGGCACCGTAAAAAACCAAGGCCCTATTGTCCTCGCGGACATCTGCTACTGTTTCTGGTCGCAGCTTGTCCTTATCTTTTAAATGAACGTGCCCAAGGGTGCGGACACGGAAGGCATTACGGTCAACATTATATACTTCGTAGATATCCTCCTCCCAGTTAATAGTAGCCACTTCCTTGGCTTTCTTATTTCCGCGGCCACGACCAGGACCAGGGTTCACTTCAGCTGCTGGCCTCTTGCCTTTATTTCGAGCAGGGGCCACCACCTCTGCCTCCTCCTCAGAGTCAGGGTCAGAAAAGGCATCCACAATATTCGTGGTCTCAGCGGCCTTCTTAGAGGTCCCCGCAGCCCTCCTAAGTTCGACCTCGCGGTCATCCTCCTCGGTCTCCGTGCTCGTCGAGCCAAAGAGACCAGTGGCGTCACCGCGGGCAGAGGTCACTTCATCCTCATCCTCCCCGCCTCCAGTAGTCTCAAAGTTCAGAGGCTCCAGCTCCTCACTACTACTCAGTTCAATGGGGTTAGCACCAGGGGCCGCGGGCACCACATTGGGAAATACCGTCCTCAGGGGCAGAACATCCAAGGGGTCATTCAGGTCCGTGCCCGGTGCCCGCGGAGCATTGGTTTGATGGGGGTCCATTAGCTCACACTTCTCCCAATCAGTTATTTGTTCGGGGACACGAATCGCTCTCCTCACTAGTTCAACGGCGTTCAGAGCCTGATCTCTCTCGCGGAAAAACCTGTACAAAACCCCCATTACAAAGTTTCTTAGCCTACGGTGATCCCCCAACACCAGTACATTACGATTGTAGATGTACTTCCTCTTGGCCTCCCACAACCGGGGTGGGACGAAAGGCCCCCAATCATCTCTCTTACAAAAATACAGAAAGCTTGGCAAGGATAGCCTAAGCCACCCCAAACCTACCTTCCTAAAAATCCCCCCAGTCCGTTTACAGACAGCAAAGATATCGGGGGTGGCTCCATCTCCTAATTCTATGGGACGGCGGGGTCCAAATTCACGGGTGGTCATCTTTCAAAACCCAGAAAAGAAAAAATAGAGGGAGATGAAGAAGAAAAACACCCAACAAATACTTACGAAGGAAAGCTTGAGAGTGGAGTCGGAGAACGGTAGCACGAGGGTCGCAGCAAGAAAATCTCTCTCTCTAAAAGCTCTTTGAAGGTTTGGAAACGGTAAAAAGGGTTTGAGGTTTAAGGGTTTGGTATTTATAAGGCCTACCTATACGGGTTAACCCGTTAACCCGTATTAATTAGCCCACAAATCCAACCTCGGACCCTGAACCGTCTCCAACGTTTGAAAATTCGAAAATTAAATAAATTTTGCATTTATTGCCCCCTTGGATGAGCGACACGTACCCCCGTACGTACCACTACCCGTCTTTTCATACGCGAGGGCCCACTGTTAACCGGGAGGCACACCATGCAAGGGACCACGTGTCACTCACTGGTGCCTCCCGAACGTTCCCATAGGCCCATGGGGCCAAGCAACAACAACAAAAAGCGCTAACACTGGTGCTCGCCAAAACGGCGATCCAATCCTACCGAGCTTCTAGTACCTCCTCGCTCAGACCATAAATAATCACACTCGGAGCTAGGGGCCATTGATGAGCCCGGATCTACAGGATCGGGCCCGCGCTCGATGCAGTCCAGGAACCGGTGACGTGGCGATTCCTAAACCACGGGAAGACCGCGGACAGATAGGCCCTTGAGGTCAAGACCGCGTCCCTCCCCGCATTAATCCTATCAAAGACCGGAAGGATCCTGACCACTATATTCGTGCCCGCACGACCTGTGATCATTGGGTCCGTGCCCGCAGATTGTCTGTCCGCAGGGACCCGTGCCCGCAGTAGGCGTGACCGCATCAACCATGCTCGCGGCATATACCTTTGACTGCGGCCACAATGTTGACCGCGTGCACATGCCTGCTTCCCGGTTAATGTCAAGCCTTACTGAGCAAGTTAGCTTACTGGCTCTGACAGGCCACTTGCCGGCTCCCCCATCACGCATTCAATGCAGCTCAGTCAGGCGCCTACTATTCCAATTAATGCTCCAAGCCGGCTACACGGCTCATGTCCCTTTCAGCCATGCCCCCTCTGCAGTCAATGTTCCCTCCCTGACAGGGCCAATTAGCTGCGGACACGTGTAGCTGGTCAAATACCAAAGTGCCCCCTAGGGCTGATCTCATTGCTTACCTCAACAAGCACCATTGCATTGCCTATAAATAGAAGGCCTTTACCCCCTTGGGCAAGGTAAGTTCCATAGACAATTGAGTAAGCCATATTACTCTAAACCCTAAACACACACACACACTCCAAGGTATTCAAAGCCTTATTATCTCAGTATTCTTACTCTCACACCCGAGGGCCTGAGTTGGAGTAACATCCAACTTTGACCTTAACGGTGCTTCTTTGTGTTGTGATCTAGGTACAAGCAAACCACTCAAATATCCTAGCCAGATATCCTCGAACCGCTCCTGACCCTGAACAGCTTGGCGTCATCAATAACTAAGAAATTCACACCGTTAAAATAAAATAAAGATCAGTCAAATTGTTTTGAAAAGATAAATGAGAACTTTTAAGTAGAATGAACAATAGTACATCTCTATATATATAAAAACAACATAGTCTCCTTTCCCGCTCAGAAATGTCACTATCAAGGGTATATTAGTAATTTCCATCAGTGGCATAAATGTAGATAGTACACATAGAAAGCAACGTGTCAGAAGCTGATTGGAGGTGAAGACATAGGCGCGTGTACGCGGAGGTTTTTCCTTTTTTTTTTTTTTTAACTCAGACACGTGTCGAACTATGTCTGGCTGCTTTATTTTCAGATTTTTTTTTCATCCCCTTTTTTCGACCTCAATTATTTTATAAAAAAAAAAAAATTTAAAAAAAAATTTACACCAAAATTCTTAATTTTTTTCCTCTTTAATTAGAGACTAATTTCATTTAATTTGGACACAAAAAAAAACACTCTTTTTTAAATATAAATTTCTTCATTATCCTTTCTTTATTTTTCTTTTTAATTTTTTAATATCTTTTTTGTGAAAATTAATTAATATAAATTAATTTTTTTTTAACACCAAAATTCATAAATTTTTTTCCTCTTTAAGTAGAGACTAATTTCATTTAATTTGGACACAAAAAAAAACACTCTTTTTAAAATATAAATTTCTTAATTATCCTTTTTTCTATAAGAAATTTAGTATAATTTTTATGTTATTCATTTTTTATCGAAAGTAATATTCATTTTTGAAACGTTGTAATGTTAGTGCTTACGTTTCAAAATATAACATTAAATTTTTAAATAAATTACGTAATTTGAATATATATCTAGCTCATTTTTGGCCTTGCCTTGGCTCGGCCCTTGGCCTTACCTTTTCCTTTGCCTTTGCCTTGGCCTTGGCCTTGGCCTTTATCCCACATGGAAAAAAAGTCAAAGTAAGATGAGTTGCCTTAGTTATATAATGAGGATGAAGCTTAGCCAAGCATGCATGATTTGTCTTTGGCATTATCAATGGTCGGCTTGGCCTTAGCCTTGGCCGGCCGTGTGTTGATTGTGTCAAGATAAAAAAAATTAATTTAATATAAATTAATATAAATTAATTAATATAAATTAATTAATTTTTTTACATCAAAATTCAAAAATTTTTTCCTCTTTAATTAGAGACTAATTTCATTTAATTTGGACACACAAAAAAAACACTCTTTTAAAAATATAAATTTCTTAATTATCCTTTTTTCTATAAGAAATTTAGTATAATTTTTATGTTATTCATTTTTTATCGAAAGTAATATTCATTTTTGAAATGTTGTAATGTTAGTGCTTTCGTTTCAAAATATAACATTAATTTTTTAAAGAAATTACGTAATTTGGATATATATCTAGCTCATTTTTTGCCTTGCCTTGGCTCGGCCCTTGGCCTTACCTTTTCCTTTGCCTTGGCCTTGGCCTTTATCCCACATGAAAAAAAAAATCAAAGTGAGATGAGTTGCCTTGGTTATATAATGAGTATGAAGCTTAGCCAAGCATGCATGATTCGTCCTTGGCATTATCATTGGTCGGCTTGGCCTTGGCTTTGGCCGGCCGTGTGTTGCCATGTGTCAAGATAAAAAAATTTAATTTAATATAAATTAATATAAATTAATTAATATAAATTAATTATTTTTTTTTACACCAAAATTCATAAATTTTTTTCCTCTTTAATTAGAGACTAATTTCATTTAATTTGGACACAAAAAAAAAACACTCTTTTTAAAATATAAATTTCTTAATTATCCTTTTTTCTATAAGAAATTTAGTATAATTTTTATGTTATTCATTTTTTATCGAAAGTAATATTCATTTTTGAAATGTTGTAATGTTAGTGCTTTCGTTTATAAATATAACATTAATTTTTTAAACAAATTACGTAATTTGGATATATATCTAGCTCATTTTTGGCCTTGCCTTGGCTCGGCCCTTGGCCTTCCCTTTCCCTTTGCCTTGGCCTTTATCCCACATGAAAAAAAAATCAAAGTAAGATGAGTTGCCTTGGTTATATAATGAGGATGAAGCTTACCCAAGCATGCATGATTCGTCCTTGGCATTATCAATGGTCGGCTTGGCCTTGGCCTTGGCCGGCCGTGTGTTGCCATGTGTCAAGATAAAAAAAAAATTTAATTTAAATTAATATAAATTAATTAATTTTATTTTCTTATTTTCTTCCTTTCAAGATATATGTATATTTAATATTAATAATTATATAATTATAGACGTAGATAAATATAATTACACCTACTTTGAACATGAAACGCCATTTTATACCAAGGCCAAGGCCATTTTTGATTCTTTTTTTTCGATGTGAAAAATCTACCTTGGCATTGGTCTTGCCTCGGCTCGGCCGGCCTTGGCCTTGCCTTGGCTCGGCCCTTGGCCTTCCCTTTGCCTTGGCCTTTGCCTTTATCCCACATGGAAACAAAATCAAAGTAAGATGAGTTGCCTTGGTTATATAATGAGGATGAAGCTTAGCCAAGCATGCATGATTCGTCCTTGGCCTTATCAATGGTCGGCTTGGCCTTGGCCGGCCGTGTATTGCCATGTGTCAAGATAAAAAAAATTAATTTAATATAAATTAATATACATTAATTAATATAAATTAATTAATTTTTTTACACCAAAATTCATAAAAAAAAATTCTCTTTAATTAGAGACTAATTTCATTTAATTTGGACACAAAAAAAACACTCTTTTTAAAATATAAATTTCTTAATTATCCTTTTTTCTATAAGAAATTTAGTATAATTTTTATGTTATTCATTTTTTATCGAAAGTAATATTCATTTTTGAAATGTTGTAATGTTAGTGCTTTCGTTTCAAAATATAACATTAATTTTTTAAACAAATTACGTAATTTGGATATATATCTAGCTCATTTTTGGCCTTGCCTTGGCTCGGCCCTTTGGCCTTCCCTTTTCCTTTGCCTTGGCCTTGGCCTTTATCCCACATGAAAAAAAAATCAAAGTAAGATGAGTTGCCTTGGTTATATAATGAGGATGAAGCTCAGTCAAGCATGCATGATTCGTCCTTGGCATTGTCAATGGTCGGCTTGGCCTTGGCCTTGACCGGCCGTGTGTTGCCATGTGTCAAGATAAAAAAAATTAATTTAATATAAATTAATATAAATTAATTAATATAAATTAATTAATTTTCTTATACCAAAATTCATACACTTTTTTCCTCTTTAATTAGAGACTAATTTCATTTAATTTGGACACAAAAAAAAAAGTCTCTTCTTTAAATATAAATTTTTTAATTATCCTTTCTTTATTTTTCTTTTAAATTTTTCAATATCTTTTTTGTGAAAATTAATTCAGTGTGAAGTATATTTTTTTTTATTATAAATGATGATAATAATAATCATAATTTTAGTTTTTAAATATAAATTATTGTTTGTAATGTTAGTTTCTTCGTTTCAAAATCTGACATTAATTTTTTAAACATATTAAGTAATATTTTATATAATATTCCTCGGGACGAAGATATTAATTTATTTTTTTACCTGAAGTAATATTTTTTATAAAAATTAATGTTTATAATATTCGTGTCTTCGTGTGTTAATAGCTATTCGTGCATCATACGGGAGTTACACTAGTGTTTGCTAAAGACCCGTGATCAGATAGAAAAAATTAATCCGTACTACAGAGAGTGGCTTGAGAATAATGGCTACATTCATAATGGCTCCCACCATATAGTATCCAGGTAAATCAATGACAATACATTCTTTTAAAAAAAATCACTAAACCATTTTTATTTTTTATTGACCCTAATAACAACACTTTAAAAAAATACATGTGTTAAAAATGACCATTTTACCCTCGAAATCATTCCAACCCAAACTATGACAGATTTTGAGTCAATAAAGTCAACCCAAAAGTCTATGTTTTCCACTATTACCACACAAACTTACTAAAATTTCATAGGAAATCAAGTCAATATCAATCTACACATGCATTTTATTCCAAACTCCATCAACCATATCTATCTATATATTAATCAACCATATCTATCTATATATTAAAGCAGGTCATCCAAGAAACAGTTGAAGCGTCAAAAATTTTGTCAAAATTTGAGTGACACTTTTGTAATTACTCTATTCAATTGTGGCAAATTTGAATCAGGACATTAATTCCTTATATATATATATAGAGAATATATAGAGATATAGAGAGAGAGAGATAGCGATGTGGGATTAAATCAACCAATGTTCTTACGTTTTGTTACAAAAGGAATTAATCCCACATCGCTATCTCTCTCTATCTCTCTCTATATATTCTCTATATATATAAATTTTGGCAAACCAACTCAACTGGTTAACCAATCCAAAGCATGTCTCCTGACCGATCCAAACCAAGTAAATTAGTTAATCGATCCAAAGCATGTGACTTGGTTGACCCATCCAAAGCATGTGACTTGGGATACCATGTTGCGAGTTTAACCGGTCAGAAGGATCGGTTGTGACAAGGATCATAAGTGAATGACCGACCGATCCAAGGTGACCGGTCAATAATAAATGGATGACCGATCGATCCAAACCAAAGAGGTTCAAATTCGTCTCACTTTAAATTACAAAATAATAATTATTAATAAAGAAAATTAAATAGAAATATTATTTTTTTCATCTCTAATAAATACTTTACAAAATATACTTTTATAAAAAAATTATGCCGGCTCTGGCTGCTGACCGATCCAACAGGCCAATCCGCCAATGCCTTACTCTGGCTGCTGACCGATCCAACATGCGAGTTATTAAAAATTCAAAACCTTTTCAGTTCACCGTCTTCAACGGTCAAGCCAACAAACAATCGGTAAGACCAATCGGTCAATGAAAAAAATGTTAATCGGTAAAACCAATCGGTCAATGAAAAATGTTAAGGCAACAATTTTTTTTGGGTAAGGCAACAAACAATGACCACATGTTGAAAAATGTTAAGGCAACAAGTTTTTTTCGGTAAGGCAACAAACAATCTGCCAATCGGTCAACAAGAGGAAAATCATGTACAAACTCCTCCGTCTCATTTTAAATTATAAAATAATAATTATTAATAAAGAAAATTAAATAAAAATATTATTTTTTCCTTCTCAAATAAATACTTTAAAAAATTTACTTCTATAAAAAATTATAATTTTCATTTCAAAAATAAATATTATTTTCGACTCAAAATGAATAACCAAAAAATAATACTACATTTTTTTATCCGATTCAATGAATAATTAAAAAAATAATATTAACTAGCCTTAACCCCTATCGATCCAAACAACCTTAACCCCTTAAAAATTAATGTTTGTAATGTTAGTGCCTTCGCGACATGCTTTAATATTTAGTTTTCTTTATTAATAATTATTATTTTGTAATTTAAAGTGAGACAGAGTTTGTACCTTTGGTTTGGTTTGGATCGGTTGTTATCCAGCTTTAAAGTACATTCTTCTATCATATCAATAAACGCGCCGACAGAGGCGCGTGTATGCAGGCGAATTTCCTTTTTTTTATTGCGAGTTTAACCGGTCACAAGGATCGGTTGTGACAAGGATCGGTAAATCATTGAAATGATGACCGGTCAATAATAAGTGAATGACCGATTCAAACTAGGCCACAACCCATAACCGATCCAAACAAACCAAGGCCACAACCCACAACCGATCGATCCCAGACCACAACCACCAACCGATCCAAACATGCTTAACCGATCCAAACACAATCCAAACAGCCCTTTACCGATTGAAACCCTTTACTGATTGAAACAAGCCTTTTGAACCGATCTAAACACTTAAAACACAATCCAAACAGCCCTTTACCGATTGAAACCATTTACCGATTGAAACAAGCCTTTTGATCGATCCAAACAAACAAACAGACCTTGACTTGACTGATCCAAACATGCCTTGCCTTGACTATCCAAACATACCTTGCCTTACTGATCCAAACTTTTTTGGTACAAACTCCCTACTCACTTTAAATTATAAAATTATAATTATTAATAAAAAAAATTAAATAGAAATATTATTTTTTCCATCTCAAATAAATACTTAAAAAATATAATTCTATAAAAAATTATAATCTTCATTTCAAAAATAAATATTATTTTCGACTCAAAATGAATATCCAAAAAATAATACTACATTTTTTGTCCAAATAAATGAACATTAATTTGTTCATCCCAATGAATATTTTAAAAAATAATACTATTTCATTTGCCTCAAAAATTAATGTTTATAATGTTAGTGATTTCGTTTCATTGGGACGAAGATAGTAATTTATTTTTTTAGACGATGTAGTATTCTTTTGTAAAAAATAATGTTTATAATATTAGTGTCTTCGTCTCAGAAAATGAATATTAATTTTTTAGACAAGTAAGTAGTATTCTTTTTTAAAATGTTCATAGAGACAAATGAAGCAATTTTTTTTTTTTTGATATAGAAAATAGTACTAATTTTGGGGCGAAAGTAATATTCATTTTTGAATTGAATGATTTTTTTTTCTTAAAAAGTAGAATTTTTTTCTATGTAAAAAAAATTAATATGGCTTCTTTCAACATTTTTTTTAAAAAAATACTACTTTATTCGTCTAAAAAATTAATGTCATCTTAATGTCATATTTTGAGACAATGCACTAACATTACAAACATTAATTTTAGAGGCGAATGAAGTAGTATTAATTTTTAAATTATTCATTGGGATGAAGGAAGTAATGCTCATATTTTTGGATAAAAAATGTAGTATTATTTTTTTGGTTATTCATTTTGAGTCGAAAGTAATATTTATTTTTGAAATGAATAATATAATGTGATGCTACAGGAAATGTGCTTATCAATCTTCCTCCACGTGGCAAGACTGATCACCTGGCTCCTTGACCTGAAAACAGAACCCACGACTACCGGATGTGTCTCCGGCGAAGACGCTCGGGCGTGAGAGTAAGATTACCGTTGTTTATAGCTCAAAATGTATAGAATAATGAATTCTGATAACAAAATGGCAGTTACCTTTCACCGTTTGGTAGTGATGAAGTATTTATAGACAAGAGTGATGTATTTTTGGGGAGGCGACATGTGCTCCGTGATTGTAGCGGCGGTTATTGGTAATGGGAACGTGTCTATAACGGTCCCCTGATTTGTAGGGATGTGGTTATGAGAATAGTTCAACCAAATACGCCTGCAAGTATCAAGTCGTCACTTGTTAATTCAGTCGAGGTCGCCACTCGTGGAATGGTCGACACGACCGTCGGGTAGAGCATGGTTCGTACCCGAATTGTAGCATGGATCATGAGGTCGGACTAAGTTAGGCCTGGGACCCGTAGGTCGGACCATGGGCTTAGTCGATCGACGCTTGAGATGGGCTTTGGGCCATTCTCCGATCGGGCCAGCCCTATTGAGAATGTGATAATCAAAGCCGGATGTAATTGGGCTTTACTTGCTTGGCCCAACTCGGCACTTTTGGTATGTTCGGTGGCCCCTAACTTTCGAGTTGACTTTGTCGACTTGGAAGTTAAGAAGATTTCTTTGTTGAAAATTGCTTCACTCGAAGGTCGATGCTAGTCTTTGAAGTAGGTCGACCATGATGACGTGGCAACATCCTGATCGTTGGCTATGAACGGTGGGAGATGAAGGAGCGCCGATTTTTGTAATGATTACGGCCACCGACGTTTGGAACTCCTTCTCGAAAACCGCCTCAAATCTTTAATTTTGGAAAATTAATTTTGATTTTCTTTTCCCCTTCCAAATTTAGGAAAATATAAATAGAGAAATCCCTCTTTGTTTAGAACTTTTACCGCTTCTAGAACTTCTTCTTCTCCGGCGATAATCAAGGGATCTCAAAGAAGATTTAAATTCAGGCTCTGCTCCAAAGAACGAAACCACCTTCGCAATTAATTAAGGTATTTCTTTCATACCTTTGCTTTAGGGTTTTAATTTATGCACCGTTCTCCTTTTCCGCCTACGGCTAGGACCTTTAGTTGCGAACCAGGGAGCGTGGTATGGTTACTGGCATCGTTAACCGTAGGGCATGCAAAGAATGTGAACGGTGAGTGGAGAGTGATGTCCCTGGATGAGTGTGCTTCCATTTTGACTAGTTGGGGATTGAATTACACCGAGATAGGGCTGCCCATTGTAGGAGAAATTGAAAATGTGGTGATTGACGACTCAAATGTTTGGTCACTTTTCATCTGTTCCATGAATTGCTTGACCATATCACCTCGTTTTATGTTAGGGACGTCCATAAGCCCTCGCTTCCTTAGAAATAGGATAGGTTTCCCGGGGAGTCTAGGTCGTCCTTAGGTAGGTCGACCGAACATGATCATAGGGTGACTCCCCGCTTCCTCTTTTGCTTGTACGGATATGACGACTCAAGAAGGGAACGCCGCCTCAACGTCTTCGGTCCTCGAATTGTCAACGCATTTGGGCCCAATGTGGTGCCGGCAAGAATGAGAGGGGCTATGTTCCCCAAGGGCCATCGCGTGGCAATCAGAATTTGCCCTCTAGGTACAGTATGATCAAGGATTTCTGCGAAGTCGACCCGTTGGATTACCAAGTAACCATATATACCCAGAAGGAGTTCATGAAAAAGTATAGGTCGACCTTCACTAAGGATGCTACCAAGGTTGCTTTCTTTTACGGTCAGTTTGTTGCTGGCCTCAGGTTGCCTCTTGACCCTTTTATCAATGAATTTCTAGAATGTGCAAATGCCCTTCCCCTTCAGCTTGGAGCTAATACTTGTAGGGTCCTCGTGTGCTTTGCCATGGTGTGTAGATTTTTAGGATACGAGCCCTGTATGAGGGTATTTAAAGAATTTTTTACCATCAAATATAGTGGGCAGGATCTGAGCATCAGTACTCCCTCTAAGCCTAAATCTCCCAAACTTTTCACCAATCTCCCCAGTAAACACAGTGGCTGGAATTCGCACGTTGTGGTGGTAGAGAGTAGATTAGGATGGGAATTTCCATTGCCCAATGATGAGGCCGAAGCCATAGATGAGAGGGACTTTTGGGAAACCGAGTCTTGGTATCTTAGTTTGTACGGGGCTTTATGCAGGTTAGTGTCGTAGAAGGCCCATCGGTTGGGAGAGTTTGCTTACCACCAAGTACAATTTTATTCAAGCCAGAATGATTCCAGGGATGGAGTGGTGGAGCCCACTTATCCCCGTGTCCAGGGAAGCTTGATATACCCAGAGGATAACTCATCACCTAGGAAAATTTGGGGATGAGTGCCGGTTTGTAAGAAGGACAAGAATTGCAAAACCCAATCGGGGAGCATGCTGGTGGTAAGATCTCTTTGCTCAGTTTTTCTTTTATGTGCCTTTCATTGAATTGCTGGCATTGAATGATCAACTCAGTTAGGGTGAGTAAGTCGTATGGTTTGGAGCGTACAGCTCGTACATGGTTTACTGCAACATTAAGAATAATTAACTTCGCAACTTGCTAACTTGCTCATAGTATGACTAAGTCGCTCATGTCGTGTTTGTACATAGAACTTTTGCTCGTATATAGAACATTTGCTCGTATATAGAACTTTTGCTCGTATGTCGATTTAATACTTGTTCACTTTAATTTTGTTGCAGTTCTGACTCCTGAGCAAGAAGCTAACATGGTTCGCATCATTGGGGTTTCTGATAAGAAGAAAGCGAGGAAAGACCATGGGAAAGCCAATGCTCGAGGCGATGAGGCAAAGAGAGGCCGCTTTGAGGACCGGCTTCTTTGTCGAAGGAGAACATCGGGATGGTGCCCAATGGAAGGGGTAGAAGAGGAAGACCCTTTGCAAAGTGGTACCCAGTCTGTGGGTGCTACTGATGGAGGTGAAGCATCTTCCAAGTCGACTAGAGTAAGTCCGAGCTCCGACCCAATTCAAGATGTTAACATGGAGACCTCTGGAGCCGAGGTAGCAGGATCTAGCCCTATGAAGGTGGTAGAGATTGATGATGATGATGCTGCCGAGGAGGTCGATGATCAAGCTCTGAATACCGGGGAAAAGGTAGAGGTCTGGAAAGGGCAAGGCCGTTTCTTCTAATCAAACACCTCCACCTCCTCTCCCTTCCTCTCATCTTGATCAAGAATCTGTTGTAGAGATGATGCAGAGGTTGAGTGACGTCCGCTTCTCTCGAGGAGTTAAGCTACGTGAGCCGCTCTTATCCAACTATGAACTTGGGTCAAGTCATTGTGAGGAGATCGTTGGATGTGAGCCTGCTAGCTCAATTTTCTGACAAGGGTATGACGCCTGAGGAGTTCTCGGCTCGATCTGGACTTGCTCATTGCGAGGTAACTCTTTACTTTCATTTTCATTTTAGTCGTTTATTCTTTTACTCGACCAACTGAAGTCTCGAGCTAACACTTCTTTGTTCTCTTTGGAATGCAGAATCTGACCATGATCGAGCAGGCCAAAAGCTCTTGGAGGGCCTCAATTGAAAGGGAGAGACAAGCCCTTCAGGACTATTCCAAGAAGGCTAAAGAGCTTGCGGATCTGAAGGAGCTGTACAATGATTTGGACAACTCTTATGAAGCCAATGAGGCGGTGAAGACCAAAGCTCTAGCCGACCTTGAAGCATCTGAGTCCAAGCTTAAAGAGGTTAAAGCGGAGAAAGAGGCTGAGAGGAAGGAGCTGGTGAAGACCCAAACGGAGCTGGCAACAGTTTCCCAACTCTTGAAGGACAAGGACGATCTCATGGTCAAACTGCAAGAAGATCGTCGGCTTGAACGAGGGAAATGGCAAGAAGACCTCAAGGCTGCTGAGAAGGCTGCTGCTGACATTGCTGCTAAGAACGCCACTGAAGTTGCGGTTGAAAAGTTTAAAGAGGGGGACGAGTATTATAATGCCATCGTGTCTAAGGCCCAGGACTTTCTCGAGGTTGGGAAGAGGCATATGGCTCGTCGAGCATTGGTGGATCCAACAGCGACAGTTACCATCGAGCAGTTAGCTCGTTGGTTTTCTGAATCCCAGTATGATATGACGGCTAGAGGTGGCCACTCGCTCGTTCCCTACCTCGAAAATGATCTGGCCTTCATTGCTCAAGAAGATGAAGAGGACCACTGTGAGAAGTGGGAAGCTCCCCCTGTACTTGATAGAAACTTCGATGTAATCTTACAAGAGATGGAAGACGCTGCCACTATGGAAGAGGATGTCGATCAGCGGGTCTATACTGAGTCGGGTAAACCCTTGAGCCCTCAGCAACAAGATCCTATGAGTGAAGATCAAGTTACCACTGACGATCAGACCAATGTCGACCTGGCCTCTTAAATTATTTCAAGCAACATTGTAATAAACAAGTTCCAAACAATTTTTGCCTTTTTTGATCTAACATTATCTGAATGCCTTGGCCCAGTTTTTGGGAGGCATAGAAACAAGTTATCATGTTTTAAGTCTTAGCCCACTTTTGGGAGACTTGTTCATATTTAATCGTAGCCAACCTTTCTTGATTGCATGTTGTATGCTTGTTGAAGTAAGTGTCGAGCTAGATATAGATAGGGTAAATGAGTCAACTTGAGCTTAAAGGTGACTTGATCTTTATTTACTTAGTCGACCTCAGACTTGCTTAACTTTTTTGTGAATGAGGTTGACCATGAGTCGAACCTGCTCACACTACTGAAGCCGACCTAGGGTCTAGCTAATTAGAACAAACTGATTAAGAATCGAGTTAGTTAAAATGGAGTCGACTAAGAGTCGGACCTGTTAAATGGATAAAGCTGATTAAGAATCGAGCTAATTAGAACAAACTGACTAGGATTCGAGTTTGTTAGAACGAAGTCGACTAAGAGTCGGACTTGTTAAATTAACTAAGCTGATTAAGAATCGAGCTTATTATGACAAACTGACTAAGAGTCGAGTTTGTTGGAACGAAGTCGACTAAGAGTCGGACTTGTTAAATTAACTAAGCTGATTAAGAATCGAGCTTATTATGACAAAGCACTAAGAGTCGAGTTTGTTGGAACGAAGTCGACTAAGAGTCGGACTTGTTAAATTAACTAAGCTGATTAAGAATCGAGCTTATTATGACAAACTGACTAAGAGTCGAGCTTATTGGGATTGGAGAAACACTATGTTTGATCGAATAAACTGCGCTTTTTATTGAAGTAGGAAACATGTTTACATCAACTTGAAACAAGAGCTAACACAAGTTTGAACTTTGAAACCGAAAACTAGAAGTAGTATTTGATGAGGTGAGTAGCATGCCAAGGATGTTTCAACTCGTCACCTCCGGGATGAGCTATCATGTAGGTTCCTTCTTTGACGACTCGAGTGACTATATAGGGACCTTCCCAGTTAGGAGATAGCTTGTTCTGCTGGGTCCTTCTACCCGTTGCTTCAATCTTTCTCAACACATAATCTCCAACTTGGAACGACCTTGCCCTGACCTTCTTGTCGTGGTAACTTTTAGTTCGCTGCTTGTAGTTGACCATTCGGAGGTAGGCTGTTTCTCGCTTCTCGTCGATTAAATCCAGGTCGATCAATCTGTTGTTATCATTTTGCTCCTGATTGAAGAAAGTCACTCTAGCAGTGGGGAATCTGAGCTCAGCAGGTGCCATGGCCTCTGATCCATATGTGAGAGCGAAAGGGGTTTCCCCCGTAGGCCCCCGAGTGGTTGTGCGAACTGCCCAAAGAGCAAGTGGGAGTTCGTCCAACCAGTTGTTGCGTCGACCTACGAGTCCTGTCTTGAGTGCTGATAGGACAAGTTTATTCGCTGCTTCAGCTTGCCCATTTCCTTGAGGGTACGCGACAGAAGATTGCCAATGCTTGATTCCCACTCTGTTCATCTCTGCTTGAAAGCTCTGGAAAATTGCGGTCAGATTGTACTGTACTATGGCTCGAGGAAAGCCAAATCGACACCAAATGAAATCATGAATGAAATTGATAGCATTTTCCTCCGTGATACGAGCTAATGGTTTAGCCTCAACCCATTTAGTGAAGTAATCTATAGCAACGATCACATATTTGCAATTTCCTCAAGGGCGGGAGGAAGGGTCCAATCAAGTCGACACCCCACATGTCGAATGGCCAGTACCAGTGCGGAGTCTGCTCGGTTGTAGGCATATGAGGTAAGTTGGCAAACCTTTGGCATTGATCGCACTGTTGAACAAAATTATGAGTATCAGCTCTCATGTGCGGCCAGTAGTATCCCAAAGTGATTAATTTGTCAGCTAGAGTCCTGGCCCCCGGGTGTCCCCCACACATTCCACTATGCACTTCGTATTAGTAGGGCGACCTCTTGAGGATGGACACACTTTAGCAATGGTCGAGTGTAGGATCTTCTGAATAGCTCGCCTCCCTGAATCACATACCTCGGAGCTTTCTTTTTGATAGCTCGAGCCTTCTTTTCGTCATCTGGCAGCTCTCCATTCTCTAAATATGCTTTCATTTCCTCGATCCAACACCTCTCCTGAGTCCAATTTCTTGAGGGATCATCTATGCACTGAATTTTTACCCTCTCATAAGCTGGATTTTCGAGGAAGGAGATGGGCTCGTCATGTGGCTCATCTGAAGTAGCAAGTTTCGAAAGGAGATCAGCCAGCTCGTTATCTTCTCTTCCAATCCTTTGAATCTCCCAGAATTCTAAGTCCTTTATTAGTTCCTTCACCAGGTCGCAGTATTTGATGAGAGTAGAACTGAGCACTTCATACTCGCCTCTGACCTGGTTGACTATCAACTGCGAATCACAGTAGGCCATGATCTTAGTCGCTCCAAAACACTTGGCATACTCGATAGCTGCAATCAAGGCTTCATATTCAGCTTGGTTGTTGGAAGCGTCAAATTTGAACCTTAGCGATTCCTCGTAAACAGTCCCAGACTCTGGCTCGACCAAGACAATTCCAGCTCCACTGACATTTTTGGTTGCTGACCCGTCTGAATAGACCTTCCAACAATCGACGGGTAGAGTGATGGCGACTTGTGACTCTGGCTCTTTCCCTTTGCCCTTTTCTTTTGGAGCTCGCTGCTCGTCATCTTCCTTGGTGAACGTAAGCTCGACCAAGAAGTCGACGAGCTTGAGCCTTCAACGCCTTTCGAGGTCGATACTCAATGTCAAATTCAGTGAGGGCAATTGACCAATTGAGTAGTCGACCTGAACTCTCCGGCTTGTGCAGTATTTTTCTTAAAGGAGCATTGGTAAGAACCACGATTGGATGAGCCAGAAAATAAGCTCGTAACTTTCTTGAAGCTACGACTAGAGCATAAGCGACTTTCTCAGCGTTGTAATACCTACTTTCCACATTTGATAAAGCTTTGCTGATATAGTACACAGGCTTCTGAAGCCCTTCATCCTCTCTAATCAATACTGCAGCAAAGAATCGACTTGTCTCCTACGGATAGATACACAAATAAAGTCTCACCGGTCGTCGGGCTGCGAGCGGAGGTGGAGTAGCAAGATAATCCTTCAATTGTTGGAACGACGAATGACATTCGGTCGTCCATTCAAAGCTTTTCGTCCCCCTCAACGCTTTGAAGAAGGGGAGAGATCTCTCTGCTGATTTAGATATGAAGCGACCAAGAGCTGCTACCCTTCCGTTAAGTCGCTGCATCTCTTTGACACTGGTAGGAGCCTTCATGTCGACTAAAGCCTTTATCTTCTCTGGATTAGCTTCTATGCCTCTTTGAGATACCATGAATCCCAAGAACTTGCCGGCCACTCCAAACACACATTCTTTGGGATTGAGCTTCATGTCGTTTGCTCGTAAATTGGCGAATGTCTCCTTTAGGTCGACCACGTGACTCCCGGCCTTGGTTTTAATGACCATGTCGTCAACGTAAGCCTCCATATTTCGACCAATTTGTGAGGCAAAGACTTTATTCACCATTCTCTGATAAGTTGCACCCGCATTCTTCAAACCAAATGGCATCATATTGTAGCGGTAGATGCCCCAGTTTTGAAATGCTTTGTTTTGACTATATCATCCTCGTGCATCTTAATCGGTGGTAGCCTCGAGTAAGCGTCGAGGAAGCGAGTGGAGTGACCAGCAATAGAATCAACTAGCTTGTCGATCCTTGGAAGGGGATAAGCGTCCTTTGGGCAAGCTAGATTAAGAGTAGTGAAGTCGACACACATCCGCCACTTGCCATTCGATTTCTTCACCATGACCACGTTGGCCAACCACGTTGTGTGAGTGGCCTCTTTTGATTATACGCACTTTCAAAAGTTTTGTACCTCTGCTTTGATAGCCTCTTCCTTGTCGCGAGCAAAACTTCTCAACTTTTGGGGTCTCGGCTTTATGGTCGGGTTGACTTCCGATCTGTGAACAGCGACCTCCTCCTTGATTCCCCTCATGTCTTCTACTCTCCATGCAAAGACATCATTACTTTCTTTGAGTAGCTTGATAATTTTTGCTCGCTCCTCAGCTGATAACTGCTTTCCAATTTGAATTTTTTGATCGGGGTAAGAAGGGTTGGTGATTGCGGACTCTAGCTCATCGACGGCTTCTAGCTCTGGTCCATCTACGAATTGTAGAGTCTCCACTATGATCTCCACGACCTTTTGTCTTTCCTCGGCTCCCAAGTGTGGAGCCTCCTCGCCTATCATATCATCAAGCTTGTCTACAACCTTGTTGGTAGGGGCCCCAGAGTTATTGTCTATACGGAGGCATATGTCTCCTATGACGACTTGATCGACCATAACTACATCGCAGATCGACCTCAGTGGTGTTAGAGTGACGTGTCGACTCAAACATGACCTCGTCATTTGAGCGATAGGTCGACTCTACCACGTCGGTGATTGTTGACAGTCGGGTAGTTTTGGTGACTGGCGAGACGGCTTCAAGTAACCATCGCCAGTCTCGATCTCTAGCTCCCTTTTCTTTCTTTCTCTTAGAACATGATCCGAGATAAGCACGAGTGTGCCTTGTGCGCAACCCACTCCAGCAGTGTGGGGAACTTTACTCGTTGATGAGGAATTGATGCTACCATTCCAAGAGCGACCTGTCCAGGAATTCCAAGTATGGCGGCATAGTCACTATTTACATCAATTACGATAAATTGTACCTTCGAGACAATCCTGAGGGGGTGCTGGCCTAGGTCGACGTCGAGCACTATCTGGCCTTTAGCATCAACTCGGTGGTTGGTGAAGCCCTCCAACCTGCCATCATATCTCTCCAGCTGTTCATCATTAAGACCCATTTCCTTGAAAGTTTTGTAAAACAAAATATCCTTGCAGGCCCCCGTGTCGACTAAGAGTCTGCTCGTCGTACATCCATCAATGAGACCTGGGATGACGAGAACTTGCTCCCTAGCCGCCATATTTGTTGCCAATTCGTGGGGGTAGAAGCTGATCGCCTCATCTCTTATTTCTCTCCTTGGAGGCACATGTGGGGCCTTATTAAGCTGGAATATCTTGTGCTTGATGGCCGTGTTGCTTGCTTGTTCAGTGATGACCCCCAAGTTCAGTCTAGGCTGCCTAGGTCCTTGTTGCCCACCTGCTGGCTGCTCACCTCCCCCAGCTTGAGGTCTCTTCACATAAGCTTCTAGTCTCCCCCGGTCGACCATTCTCTGGATGATACGCTTTAATCCCAAGCAATCCTCTGTGAGATGACCAGTGTCTTTGTGGTAGTCGCGGTACTTGCGGTTGTCCCTTTGAACTTGTTGCCTGGATTCATTGGGGGCTGGAGGAGCCGGCTCGACGGCATTCAAAATCTCGGTTCGACTCACCCGTGAGGGAGTGAAAGCTTCGGGCACCTTCTCTGTCGCCCTAGTTACATTTCTTTCCATTTTTATTGTTCCCCCATTCTTGTTGGAGTCCTTTTTATCGTCGGCGACTTCAACCTTGGGGCTCTTACCATTCTTCTTTTCTTTCCTTTCCTCGGCCGGAAGCGACATTATACACCTTTTCAAACAACTCCTGTCGAGTTGTGACCGTTCGGGCTTGTGAGCTCGTAGTCCATGTCTTACGAGGAAATACCACTTCGGAAGCAATTGATTACCTCCTGTCAGTGAGGTCTTCCTCTATCTTATCAACCATTTCTTTGAACTTGGTGAAATAGCTCATCGAGCTTTCATTCTTACCACTGCACCAAGTTATTCGGATCGGTGACGGTTATCTTCCGAGCTCCTGCGGTGAGAAGCGGTCTAAGAATTTTGTTACGAAGCATGCCCAAGTGGTGATACTACCGGCGGAAACCATTGAACCAAGTTAAGGCTGCACCAGTAAGTGTGCTTAGGAGAGCTTTGCACATGTTGTCATCCTCATTGGCGACAAAACACATAGTGGCTTCCAGATGTGATATGTGGCTCCTGGCATTTGTCGACCCAGAGTACTTCTCCAGAAGAGGCAACCTGAAAGTAGGAGGAGGTCGACTATCTCTGATTTCTTTGGAAAAAGGTCGAAGAGCAAAGTCAATTCGTTCAACCTTTACCGTCTCTTTTTTCTTCTCCTCTTCCCATTGCTCAAATTTCTTTTTCATCAACAACCATTCTCTGGCATCGGGTCTCTCATCTCCACGGAGGGGAGCAAGATTCGACCTCTCGGCCTTCACTCCTAGGGGGAGTCACCTGCCTACTCCTCCTGTCTCTGCTGTGGAATTGGCCCTCTGCGATCGGGCGGGATCTATGCTGTTACTTCTTTGAGGCGACTCCGCCTCTCGGCAACGATGGCGACACTGCGCTGTCCTCTCTTATAGGCGACTGCGCCCATTCTGTCTCTTTGAGACCACGATCTCGAGTTCGCGCCGAGAAACATGCCTGTTTCTATTGGCCATTAAGCGTGTCCTTAAGTCGGACTGAGCCTCCTGCTCTCTATTTCGAGTGAGGCCGGGCCCTCGCATCGTTACTCGGCACATGCACGATGGTAGGAGCTCGCTGAACTACCCTATTGTCACCATTCTGTCCCACACCTTCATTTGGCCTCATACTCCTAGCACTGTTGTCCATTAGAGACTGAGTACGATCCACTCTTTCGGGCGCACGTCGGCTGCTGTCTGCCTCTTCCATAGCTATTAGGTCGGCCCAAAATCCGGGCCCTCTCTAACATCATCTCTTTCTTGCTCATAGGGTTGGTGGAGGGACTGCCTGTGTCCAACGCGTTCACCGAGCAGTTGGACGTTTAGGAGGGGGTGGAGCTCTTGCCCATCCACGTGCCTTTTGCCTCTCCTTGTGTCGACGGCGGACCCCTGCCATCAACGATGCTCTTGGTAGAGCGTGTGGCTCTACCATGAGGGACGATTTGGTGGGGGAGGAGGCAAACTCAAGTTTTCAGCATTTGCATTTGCATTAGTGTTGTTGTTGTTCACTTCTTCATGCCCAAGTGAAGCCTCAGATACGTGTCCGTCCGAAGTCACCATTGTTGCAGGTTGTTAAAAAATTTCGAGGTCAAGTTGAAGCACGTTTCCGGCAATGGAACCAAAGCGATGCTACAGAAATGTGCTTATCAATCTTCCTCCACGTGGCAAGATCGATCACCTGGCTCCTTGACACAGCAGAACCCACGACTAGCCGGATGTGTCTCCTGGCGAAGACGCTCCGGCGTGAGAGTAAGATTACCGTTGTTTATAGCTCAAAATGTATAGAATAATGAATTCTGATAACAAAATGGCAGTTACCTTTCACCGTTTGGTAGTGATGAAGTATTTATAGACAAGAGTGATGTATTTTTGGGGAGGCGACATGTGCTCCGTGATTGTAGCGGCGGTTATTGGTAATGGGAACGTGTCTATAACGGTCCCCTGATTTGTAGGGATGTGGTTATGAGAATAGTTCAACCAAATACGCCTGCAAGTATCAAGTCGTCACTTGTTAATTCAGGTCGAGGTCGCCACTCGTGGAATGGTCGACCTGACTGTCGGGTAGAGCATGGTTCGTACCCGAATTGTAGCATGGATCATGAGGTCGGACTAAGTTAGGTCGGGACCTGTAGGTCGGACCATGGGCTTAGTCGGCCCGGCGCTTGAGATGGGCTTTGGGCCATTCTCGGCCTTCCGACCATTGAGAATGTGATAATCAAAGCTGGATGTAATTGGGCTTTACTTGCTTGGCCCAACTCGGCACTTTTGGTATGTTCATAATGTTTTATAGAAGTATATTTTTTAAAGTATTTATTTGAGATGGAAAAAATAATATTTCTATTTAGTTTTCTTTATTAATAATTATTATTTTGTAATTTAAAGTGAGGCTGAGTTTGTACCTTTGGTTTGGTTTGGATCGGTTGTGGCCTGCTTTGGTAATTTAAACTCGCTATATAGCGAGTTCAATTTTTTTTTAATAGCATAAATTTAAATAAAATTGAGCAAATTTAAATTCTCTACACCGTGTAGCGATTTTAATCGGAAAAATTATAAATTTGCTACACCGTGTAGCGAGTTTCAAATATGGGTTATTTTGGGATTTAAATTTTTAAAATGAAAATATTTAAGAAAAAAATCCATAATTTTGTCGTGCATCGCACGGGAGTAATGCTAGTAGAAATATATACTAGATTTCATGCTCAAAAATGTCAACATAGAAAACACATGTATGTGATGCATATCTATTTTATAACCATAAAGATGTATGCAAAATATTGTGATATAAATATTACTCCCTCCGTTTCAAAGTAAATGTCAACTTCCTAAAATAGCAAAAAATCTTTATTGTTCATCTCACTCATTCTCTCTCCTTCTTATTTTTATACTCACAACATCAATCAATTTACTATTTCTCCCACTCACTCTCTCTTTTCTATTTAATTTTTCATACTCACAACACTTACACTACTTACAACTTTTCTTAATTCTTGTGCAAATGGGAGAGGGGACATTTACTTCGGGACGGAGGGAGTATGATTCTCAATTTCGATGGCTGCGACTGTAAAATTCCGGAGATACTACAATAACAATAACAAAATTATAACCATATTTTATAGATTGAGATTTTTACCAATAATTCCTTGACACAGGATGCAATTTGCCGATAAAAACAGACATTTTCAATATTCGCCAAAAAGTCCCTCTTTCAAAACTGAGAAATTTCTCAGTTGTTCATACCATAGTGTTATAACTGAGAAATAAATTTTATAACTCAGTTGTTAATAGTGTTATAACTGAGAAATCAATTTTTTTAATATTGCTGTTTGGTGCTGTTTTTCTGTGTGCATTTTGGTGTTTATATATGCGTAAGAACTAATGTAGAATTGTTTTGGGACTAATTAATAAATAAATTCATATAGAGAAGCTTTAGTATATTATATTGAGGTTTAATTATCTTGGGCCTTCAATTGATCGAGCTCCTAATCTTCTCCGCGTGTCTTTCTATCTTGTACTGTATTTATTCATTTGTTGTCAGATTAATCTCAGATTTTGCCTTTTACCCTTAAGAGTTGTTTGCCATAGTATTAGTATTGTTGCACATTTTGTATTTTAGGCTCCGTTTGTTTGGAGGAAAATATTTTCTGGAAATTTTTTTTCTTATTTTTCGGTGTTTGTTTCGCACCAGAAAATGAGAAAAACTTCATTTTTATCTATTTTTCGGAAAATATTTTCATTTTTCGGAAAAAAAATTTCGGAAATCATTTTCCGAAAAATGTTTTACGCTAAACAAACGAAGCCTTATTTTGTTTTCATCTTGTTTGATTTGATCTTTCAGGATATAGTGAATTACTAGCTTTTGTATTGATGGCTTCAGAGGATTGTTGTGGAAGGATGTTGAAGTCCCATGTATCCCACATCAACTTGGAGAATAAAATTGATCAAATATATAGATTGGCTAAACCTCACCCCTTAACAAGGCCTTTTAAGGGGATGAGGACCCAATTCTAACATGGTATCAAAGTTGGCCCAAGTTGATGTTGGGCTTAAGTTAACCCGTGTTGGGTGCGTGTTGGGTTTGGAAGTCACGTGTAGTGCCAAGTTACCGGCCTACACGTGAGGGGGCGTGTTGAAGTCCCATGTATTCCACATCAACTTGGAGAATAAAATTGATCAAATATATAGATTGGCTAAACCTCACCCCTTCAATGCGCCTTTTAAGGGGATGAGACACAATATAACAAAGGATCATTCGGAAATCAAAGGTGGATAGGATGAGTATATTCAAATGCATTGGACAAGCATTTGCACATTAATTTTTTTGACGAAAACGGTGCGAAAATTTTCAAAAAATTCAGAAAAATCAGATTTCAAACAGAAAATTGAAAAGATTAATAACACCCAATCGTAGCAAGTCTAACCCTCTTAATTAAGCCCAATGTCCGTGAGTTGGATATCAAGGTTTACATGTTGCCCTTGAGTATATTCAAATGCACGTCTCTTATATTTGAAACTAGCTCCTGATCTTTCTTATGATCCAGATGTTTATTCGTTTGATTTACCATGTCTTAAAGTCCTCTACATTCATCGGGGATCTCTTTCAAAGAGCTTGTTGGAGAAGCTTATCACTAGCTGCCATGTACTTGGAAGATCTTGTTGGAAAAATGATGAATTTGGTCACATTGTGAGATCTTTAAATAAAGATAAATGACATTTAGGCCAAAGTGAGAATTTGAGAATGTTGATGGCATGTAATATAACAATATTCATGGTTGGATTAAGTTCAAATAATGAAAAGAATCCATTGTTGAATAAGGTTAAAAATAAAATTGACAAATAAATGGATTTTGAAGTGGGTATTTAGTATAATCCCATGTGATAAGGGAATTACTTATTAAGACAAAATTCAATTATTTTAAATTTTAATGTCAATTAATTGCGAGTAACTCTTGCGAAAAACTAGTTTTTTTAAAATGTTATAAAAAACTAGTTTTCAGAACAGTTCATTACTCTTATTAGTTAGACTTAATGCTTTAATACTAATTTTTTTCTTATGTTACGAAAAAACTAATTTTTTGCAAGATTTTGACATTAATTGCCTAAAGTAAACAAGGTTCTACTTGGTCAAATATCATGACTAACCTGTGGGCTGCTTCAACGGGAGTAGTTGGACAACCCATGAAATTATTGATCAGCTTTTGACTATAAAGCTAGCGATGCATAGGTATCGATGACGGTTGTTGTATAGCGTATTAACGAAAATTCATACAAATATAATAGAAAATAGAAATGATTGTGTACATTGTAAAATACTTTTTTGAAAACTATATTATTAGTACAAATATCAGATTGAAGGTCACTTAAATAAATATATATTTAAGGCATAGTTAGTTTGTATGAATCGCGTTTTATACGTAAATTCCCGTTCTATTCAATAATAATCACATTTGACATCCCTTTATTTCCTTATAAATGTAGAGATTAATAATATGACATAGAAAAATAAGAAAATACAATAAACTATAAACAAATAAGTATATAATAATATACAAATATTATCAATATTTAAAATTTATTCAAAAAATGAATATTTTATAAAAAAAGAAACTCAATGAAAATTTATAATCATATGTTTTCATTATTTCTACAGTACTATTAAGGAAAAAAATTGTCCTTCTATTTAAAAATGAATATTTCTTTCATCCCATAATTAATACTACTTTCTATATCTAAAAAAAAAAAAAAGAGAGATTCCTTTGCCTAAAGGAATTTACTTGTCTACAAAATTAATATTTATTTTCAGACGAAGAAAATAACATTATAAAAATTAATTTTTACAAAATAATACTACTTCGAGTAAAGGAAAAATTACTATTTTCGTCCCAATGAATATTTTATAAATATTACTTAATTTGTTTAAAAAATTAATGTCATATTTTGAAAAAAAGGCACTAACATTAAAACAATTCAAAAATGAATATTACTTTCGATTCAAAATGAATAACCCAAAGATAATACAACATTTTTTATCCAAAAAAATGATCATTATTCCCTTTATCCCAATTAATATTTTAAAAACTAATAATACTTCATTCGAAACACGCAATTAATGTTTGTAATGTTAGTGCATTCGTTTCAAAATATGACATTAATTTTTAGGCGAATAACGTAGTATTATTTTTTAAATTGTTGATTGAGCCAAAGGAAGCAATGTTAATTTTTCTTGGACATAAAGAAAAATTCTATTTTGTAAGGAAAAAAAATTACTTCAATTCAAAAATGAATATTACGTTCGTCCCATCATTAATACTACTTTCTATATTGTTTAAAAAAATTCAACTTTTTAAGAAAAAAATATTCCTTCAATTGAAAAATGAATATTACTTTCATCTCATAAGTAATACTACTTTCTATATAAAAGAAAAAAATTCCTTCATTTGCCTCAATGAATTTATTTGTCTCAAAAATTAATATTTTTTTCCAGACACGAAGACACGAACATTATAAACATTAATTTTTACAAAATAATACTACTTCGGGAAAAAAATTAAATTAATATATTCGTCCAAAGGAATATTTTATACAATATTACTTAATATGTTTAAAAAATTAATGTCAAATTTTGAAAGGAAGGAACTAACATTAAAAACAATAATTTATATTTAAAAAATAAAATTATGATTATTATTATCATCATTTATAATAAAAAAATATACTTCAAACTTAATGTATTTTCAAAAAAAATATATTGAAAAATTAAAAAGTAAAATAAAGAAAGGATAATTAAGAAATTTATATTTAAGAAAGGGTTTTTTTTTGTGTCCAAATTAAATGAAATTAAATATATTGATATTATCAAGGACATGTATAATGGAGTTAGTACTTGTGTACAGACTAGTGTTGGAAAGACTGAAGAGTTTCCTATAAAGATTGGAGTGCATCAAGGTTCCGCACTTAGCCCCTTTCTTTTTGCTTTGATAATGGACGAATTGACGAGTCGAGTCCAAGATGATATACCAAAGTGTATCTTTGTTCGCGAGATGATATTGTCTTGATTGATGAGACAAGAGAGGGTGTTGAAAGTAAATTGGAGTTGTGGAGACACTTTGGAATCTCGAGGTTTTCGATTAAGCGAAGCAGAGGCTGAATATTTGGAGTGTAAGTTTAGCGAGTTGGAAGTAGGGAGGCGGGGGCGGTCACATTTGATGGAAATATTATCCAAGCTTACGAGTTTTTCGCTATCTTGGATCCATTATCCAAAAGGATGGAGAATTAGATGGAGATGTGGCTCATAGGATTAAAGCAAGTTGGTTGAAGTGGAAGAGTGCTACGGGGTTTCTATGTGATCGCGGCATACCCAATAGATTAAAGGGAAAATTCTACCGCACGGCAATTAGGCCAGCATTGCTTTACGGCACCGAATGTTGGGCCGTGAAACGGTGTCACGTGCATAAGATGAATGTGGCGGAGATGCGTATGCTTCGATGGATGTGCGGTCATACAAGAAAGGATCGGTTGGGGAATGAGGTGATCGAGGTAAAGTAGGAGTTGCGCCCATTGAGGATAAAATGAGGGAAAATCGTCTACGGTGGTTTGGACATGTGAGAAGGAGACCAGAGTGATGCACCTTGCAGGTTAGGAGGCCGGAGCAGTGGAGAAATGATAAAATGGCGAGGGATAGGGGAAGACCCAAACAAACTTGGATTAGAGTAATTGAAAATGATATGAATTTACTTGGAGTGTATGAAAGTATGGTGTTGAAGAAGTAGGAGTGGAGGGCAAAAATCCATGTGGGGGGTTGATTTTTTATTTTTATTTTTATTTTTTTATTTTATTTTTTTATTTTATTATTATTTTTTTAATTTTTATTTATTTATTTGTTGTTGTTGTTGTTGTATTTATTTATTTATTTTTTGATTTTTTGATTTTTTTGATTTTGATTTGTATGTTTATTTATTTATTTATTTATTTATTTATTTATTTATTTATTTATTTATTTATTTATTTATTTATTTATTTATTTTAATTTTTTTCACGATGACATATGAGGATTCATGTTAGCCGACCCCAAATTATTTTGGGACTAAGACTTTGTTGTTGTTGTTGTTGTTGTTGTTGTCCAAATTAAATGAAATTAGTCTCTAATTAAAGAGGAAAAAAAATTATGAATTTTGGTGTAAAATTTTTTTTAAAATTTTTTTTTTTTTTATAAAATATTTGAGGTCGAAAAAAGGGGAGGAAAAATAAAAATCTGAAATAAAACGGTCCAATCAGAGTGCGACACGTGTCACTTTTTCAAAAAAAAAAAAAAAACCCATTACGCGTCACACGCGCCTTTGTCGGCGCGTGTGACGCCTTGCTTCCCAATGACAGCTTGCCAAGTGTCTCTCCGCCTTGTTTATTGCCAAAATGCCACTGAGTGAAATTACTAAAATGCCCCCCGTTTTGGCTCCAAGGCTGTGCTCCTTTTATATTATTTTAGATAAGGCAGAACCCTCACGTCTAAAACTTTCGAATTTTTTTTTTTCAAAATATATCTTTTTAAAAATTTATATTCTAACATAACCTCCTCCAAAAGTTATGTACCAAAGTTAACATTTTCAAGTTGGATTCCGAAATAATGTAATCCGAAATTGGTAATTCCGGAATTTTTTTTTTTAACAAAACTGAATTAACAAAATAATATTTTCTATAAATAGCGAACGATCGCGCGTGGTATATAGGGGGCGATCGCGCCGAATGTAATCCGGAAGTGGTAATTCCGAATTCCTCTTTTTTTTTTTTTTACAAAAGCGATTTTAGCAAAATAATATTTTCTGTCAATAGAGAGCGATCGAGCCTAATGTAATCCGATATTTGTAATCCGATATTTGTAATTCCGAATTTCATATATTTTTTTAAAAGCTGAATTAAGAAAATAATTTTTTTGAAAATTTCAATTCTGAAAATGCTAATTCCGGATTTGCTTTACAAAGAATCTTTGCTTCTTCTCCCACAACAACTCTGTAAACAATACACGTAGAAAAAAAACACAGTCAAAGAAGAAGAAAAAAATAAGGAAGAAGAGGAGAGGAGGTGGATTTTTTTCAAAAAAATATGAAAATTCAAGAAGTTGATTAAGAAGTTCAAGAAGAAGAGAAGGGAGGTGAATTTTTATAAAAAAAAAAAAAACTGAAAAATTCAAAGAAGAAGTGAGCATTAATAACATTTTGAACAAGGAAAGAGCTATTTATTGTCAGTATAACAATTGTTTATTAACTAGAATTTTCATATATAGATATAAATATTCTCATATAAAAATAAAGTCTAATTTTTATATAAATATTTCAAGATGATGATTACATTGATATCATTTGCGATGCCGAATAATCAATCATACATGCGTAGTCAAAAAGCATGATAGAATGGATAAAAATTACCTCCCTCCCTCCCTCCCTCCCTCAGAGGACATCTCCTCCTTCAGGGTTGTCTGATGTGCTTTAGAAGTTTCTCGTTCGCTCTAGAAGTGCACTCATTTGCAGTCCAATAGACCCACCAATTAGGATTATTCCACCTGGATGGACAGAAACACACCCTCCATATTAAAAGTAAAACCAACCTACCACCAATCCATGTGAGAATGATGAATGAATGAAAGATTTTTTTTCATTCATTCTCTAATATTAAAGCACCAAAAAGTGATACTTCTCTTTTCTGTCTACTAATACAATGAATGTATTCATTTATCTTCATTCATTTCATTTCATTTCTAAAGATTAAATGGTCAGTCCGAGGAGGACTTATAACCCTCCAAGGTAATTTTATATAATACCATTTAAAGAATATTAGAGAAGAAAGGGATGTCCCAAATATAGAGAATCTATGAACCGGGGAGGAAATAAACAAGACAAAAACCTCCAAAGTATTGTTATGAAACCAAAAAGAGAACAACTACTAGAAAGAAAGAAAGAAAGAAAGAAAGAAAGAAAGAAAGAAAGAAGAATAAAGACTTATGCTTACTCGTATAATTTATCTTTGGGTGTCTCTTCAATTGGCATGTTTATAACAGATTCCACACCATCACTAGCCTTTACAACACTCAACTCGACAACTTGCCCACCATTATCCCACGTTCTCTCCAACAACTGAAAATATTAATAGATAAATGCTGGAGTCAGTAAAATAAATATCAACACCAACGGACGAGAGGGTTGGGGGATATATGAATGACCAAACCACAGCAACAGCATGCAGGAACAAATTAACTTAGCTGTTTCTATTTAATGTTAATCAATCAAGTCATGCACAAGAAAGAGAAAGCCCTAAAAACGGTAATACTACAAAGTTGGACATATATACTCGCATACCACCAACTTACTACCCAAGGAAACACCATCACATTTAATTATCACATCGCCCCGCTCTATTCCAAGCCTGTTAGCCGCAGAGTTTTCTTCAACCTGATACATCAAAACAGACAATTATCAATACAGTTATATATAGTCTTGCTGTGTGTTCTTTACTTTTACTCACACATCCATTATATTTCTTCAAGCAGCCTTAAATGAGGCCCCTATTATTTGTCAGATACCAAATCTAATTATCCATTATCACCCTTCCATCTAGGGTATGGGTGTCAGACTCAGGTAACCCAAGAGCCCAAAACTAAACACTTTTTTAAAATGCAAGTATGAGTACATTTTACAATGGCGCACTGATTGGGATAATTAAAGAGCTTGAAGTACCAAAGATTTATTCTATTCAATGTATTTTTCTCTATCGCGAAAATCAGAATAGTTCAATAAAATGTAGAAAGTACCCGGATAATCATCACACTTTCTCACGAAAGTTCAGATAAGAAAATGATGATAACGAAGACAGACCCTACATGATGCACCAACATAACCTGGAACAAATGAAGTCCTAGAAAATTCCAAGGCTTGAGTAATTTAGCAGCAATAATCAGAGTCATTAAATGTTTCCTTTAGAATATTCAGATCTCTGTTTTACTTGCAGTTCCTAACAAGTTATTGAAGAAACGGATAAAAAAAAATGACTCATGTTTATGGTAGAAGGTAAAATGAGAAATTGGATATGTATCTTTAAAACTCAATAACACAAGCCCTTCCTTTTGCTGTTGGGTCCAATGTATGCAAATGACAACTTCTTACTATATACAGAAAATAAACATACGCCACGCTTGATTCACTGGCTCAAGAAACATGCAAGAACATTTACTTTCAAACTTTATGCACTTCATTATACTCCCTCCGTCTCGGAAAGATAGTCCCCATTACATTTTGCATATATTAAGATAAAACTTCACTTTCTCGTACATTAGTAGATTTGGACATACATTCATGCCATTAATTAGAAATGGGCCAAATGACCAAAATATGGAACGTACTATACCACTTGAAACAAAAGGGGTAACCTACTTCGAGAAAACAACTTAATGTAACGTACTTTACCATGTTTATGACAAATTATGGACCCTACCCTAACGAGGTTAAAAAGATAACAGAAATGGCAACAAAAAAATAAAAAAATAACATCCATTAAATATATTTAACATTTGTTTGGTTATTTAATGGGTTTAGTTCTCTTCTTCTGTCTCACCCACCACCCACCATTGTAGCCCCACCACCATTGCAGCTCCACCACCACAACCAAAACCAAATCAAAATCAAAACCAAAACAAATTTGACATCACCATAAATTCAGATCTGTACCCAAATTTAATTCCTAAATTTGAATTGAACAAACCACACACACAATCACACAAAAGAAACCCAAATTAAATCCAAAAGATGAATTGAACACCAAATTTGACATCACCAATTGCCATCTCACTCTCTCTCTCTCTCTACAAATTCCGGCCGACCTCACTCCATTGCAAATCCGGCGAATTTCTCCCCCTCCGATAAATTTAACTCCATCCCAACCTCAGCTCACAAATCCGGCAACTGCGTCAATCATCTTGTCAGATCCAACAATGTTTGACAGAGAGGAATGAATTTCAGATTCAGGTGGGATTGAACGAATTTCATGGGTTTAGATTTGTGCGTGTTTGTGTCTGTCCGTGTGTGCATGTGTGTGTTTGGGTTTTCAAATCTAGATCTTTGATCTCTTTTTGTAGAAATCTTATTTGAGTCTAGTTTTGTTTGAATATGATTTGGTTAATTTCTTGTTTGAATGGTGGTGGGTTGATGGTGGAGATGGTGGTGAACTGATGGTGGAAAACTCAAGGATAGAGATGAGATGGGGAAGAAGATGAAGGGGTGTTACTTCTTAAACTTATTTAACGAATTGATTCATTATGTTAGTGAAAATTAACGTCATCCAACACATTTAACAATGTTACCTTTTTTGTACCGAAGACCCCAAAGTACGTTACATTAAGTTGTTTTCTCGAAGTAGGTTACCCCTTTTGTTTCAAGTGGTATAGTACGATACATGAACCGGTAATTATTCCATTAGAAATGGGGCTATCTTTATGGGTCAAGCTAAAATGGCAAATGAGACTTACCATTCCAGGACGGAAGGAGGGAGTATTATACTACTCCATCCGTCCCAATACGAATGGCAATTTCTAGAAAACTTTTGTCACAAAATGAAAGTATTTTTTCAACAAAAATAAAAATAAAAACTCCCTTAATGTTTTACCTAAATCTCTTCTCTGGTCATTATATACTTGCAAAACAAAAGGTTTAAAAAGTGTATAGCATGAATATATGCATCCTTTCTTCTAAAATTTATAAAATGTAATCTTTTTTAGAGTGAAAAATTGAGGCCAAACTATGTTTAATCCTCCATAGTATACACCAAATCTCACTTCGCTCAACCGTTTGACTGTGTTGTACGACACTTATTCTAGACTTCTATAAATAGAGATCCACTCTATAGCTCATTTCATAAGCTAATTACCACGAGAAACCCTGCCCAATGTCACCAGACCTTTCCTATACACTATTGCTCCCAATTCACACCCTACCATCATCAAGACTAGGTTCAAGCCCCTAGGCTCCACTCCAATCCTTGTTCTTCACCATTGGTATACCCTCGACGCAATTTCTCTCCCTCTCTCTCTCTCTCTAGCTATTTATCTGTTGAATTCCTTGTTAGCTCTTTGATCCCAAATCTCCAAAGATTGGGTTGGGCAAGTCATTAATGGTGCATTAAGCTCATTAATTGTAGTCAATTTACTAGTTCCAACTTGATTTCTATTGTAATTTGTGTTGATTTGAGGCTCTATTTTCTCTCTTCCTCTCCTTCATTTCCTGGTCTATCAGAGACCAGATTTAGCTTATTTTCCCCCCTTGCTTTTTCCTATTCACTTTATTCTACATTTGAGCTATATTTCCAATCACTTTAACAACACACATACACACATCAAGCAAGCATATAAAGGCCTCTTAATGATGGCAAATAGGGTGATATGCTCATAATGTTCCCGCTTCCCCATTTGTAGATTGGCCCCCGGATCTAGATATTTTTTCAAAGTTTTAACCTTGTAATTAAAATGGAGTGACGAGTCTAGTTGAATTTGTTTGAGTCTAGCTATTTTGAATTTCCCCTTCCCTTTTTCCTAAAAATTAATTTCAAACTTCATGTGTGTTGCGGCATAGGATGGGATGGGGTCATTCACAGTAATATGAAGGGTTAAACTTAAACTTAAATGTATTTTGACTAAAAAGTGACATCTAAATTGGGACGGAGGAAGTATATCTTTGGGGCAGCTACCAAAAGGCCAAATATTGTAACAACTTCCCCTATAAGGCCATTTTTCGTTTGGAATAAATAATATTTTAATTGACTAAAATACCCTCCAAACACGCTATATTAATTGTTTACTCCCTCACTCCCTCCCCCACTCAAAAGTCACACCAAACACACTCTTACTCAATAGTCAATACAACTTTCTCTCTCTCTACACCGACCACCACCACCACCCCCTCTCCTCCCCCACCTGCCTCCCCTCCCCCACCTGCCTCCCCTCCCTTTCCATCCAAATGAGACTAAAAGTGCTTCATATCATATTCCTCGCAAGGAAGTAAGAACATACCCTACAAATATGATTTTAATGTCAGGGATTCCCATAATAGCTGCTACAAATGCTTTAAGGGATTTCTGGAAACTAATACTCCCTCAGAGTAAATGTCTCCCTTTTTTGCATGTTAGCACAAAGCAACTTTGAGCAATTATTTTAGGTTGATTTAATTATCCTAATAAAAATATACTCCCTCCGTCCCGATTTAATGTTCTGAGTTTGACTTTGCACGGAGATTAAGAAAAAGTAAATGTTGTGAGTATGAAAAGTTAAGTGGGAGAGAGAAAGTGGGTAGGGAGTTTTTGTTGTGAGAATGACAAGTAGGTCCCACTTTCCATTTTAGGTAATAAAGCAAAGTAAGAACCTTAAATTGGGACAGACTAAAAAGGAAAGTAAGAACCTTAAAGCGGGACAGAGGGAGTAAAACTTATTTCTTATACACCATTATATATACTATCAATAACAATTTTTAAATTTTCATTAGAATAATTAAATCAACCTAAAATTATTGCTCAAAGCTCCATAGTGCTAACATGCAAAAAAGGGAGACATTTACTCTGGGACAGAGGTAGTAGCTATTAATGCTAGTAAATGAAATTATGTGTGGCATATCTATAGAAGTATGAATAAATCTATTTTGCAAACATATTCAATGCCTACCCAAATAGTTAATGCTGGAAATATGTATGATGTGATTTCTTATGTAGGCCGAAGAAGCGTAGCATCTACTGATTAGCATTATAATTTCACAAACCATTTGGAAATAATAAATTAAGAAGATGCATTCACCGTGAAGTCCTTGGCCACAAAGACAACAAAACAGGTACGAGAACATTAGCATATTATGCATGCTTTATGCTACACATGAAAGCTTAACAACATGAGAAAAGAGAGAAAAAAAAACTCAAATGAATATAATCAGTAACTTTAGTTGTTGAATACGAAAAATATCAGAAATTACCTTTGTTACGACAACTCCTGTCACAGTATTGGCAACTTCCACACCTAGGTAAGGTCGTTGGTATTCCCTATATGAATGATCAGCCATTATATATGGCAATGGAGTATATTTTACCCTCTTGAAATGCTAGTTTAAAAAAAACACCTTGAAATTCTAAATTAAGAGCAATATTCAGACCAGATAATCAACACTACAAACAAGAGAAACTGTAAGGTCAATACAATTGCTTCTATATTCACCTACGAACCTTGCAACTTATTCTACATTCACCTAAAAATGACTCATGAAACTGTATGTGCTTCTTTGCAGTCAGTCAATGCAATTTTCATTATGGGAGTGTAAAGAAATTAGTTGGGACATTCAACATGGAAAATGTAAAGAACATCTAGCGTCATATTAAGGTTGTGAGTATATATAAGGAGTTAGAGAATATTAGTGGGTATGAACTATGAAATAATCCATTTGACCTTTTAGATTGTTATTAAGGTTGTAAGTACGAAAAAATGAGTAGTAAATGAATTATTTGATGTTAGCATGATAATCGCCTAAGATTAAAATTTTGAGTTGACTTTGCACAAGGATTAAGAAAAAGTAAATTGTTGTGAGTGTGATATGTAGAGAAGTATCTTTTTGGTCCTTAAATTATTTTAATTGGGACCTTTTAGTCCTTGAACTATTTTCTAAGCCTTTTTCATCCTTGAACTATTTTAATTGGAATTTTTTAGTCCTTCCATTAAAACCTCCGTCCATCAACCGTTAATTGGGACCTTTTCGTAAAGAGTTCTATAGGTGAGTGGCCTTTTAGGTACTTAACTCCGTTGTGAAACTATTTTTTTATTTTATTTTTTACAAATTAGAACCATCATTTAGGGACAATGTTGAACAGTATTTTTATTTTGAAACTATTTTTTCATTTGCAAATTTGAACATTCAGATGAGTTGCAAAAAAAAATAGTAAAAATTTTGAACAGTATATTATTTGGAACTATTTTTTTTTCATATTTGAACATTTAGGGACAGAGGCGTAGCCAAAAACAAAGTAATTTTGAACAGTTGTTGTATGGGTTGACAGAAAATTTTGACTTATTGGGTTCAAATTACTTTGTTTTTTGCTGCGCTCCTCCGTTCCTAAATGTTCAAATTTGAAAAAAAAAAAAAATAGTTCCAAAATGAATATACTGTTCAAAATTTTTACTTTTTTTTTCTACTCATCCGTCCCTAAGTAAATATTCAAATTTGCAAATGAAAAAATAGTTTCAAAATGAACGTACTGTTCAACATTTTTACTTTTTTTTTTTCCAACTCCCCTGTCACTAAATGAATGTTCAAATTTACAGAAAATAAAATAAAAAAATAATTCCACAATGGAGTTAAGTACCTAAAAGGTCACTGGCCAATAGAACTCTTTACGAAAAGGTCCCAATTAACGGTTGATAGACGGAAGTTTTAACGGAAGGACTAAAAGGTCCCAATTAAAATAGTTCAAAGATGAAAAAGGCGTAGAACATAGTTCAAGGACTAAAAGGTCCCAATTAAAATAGTTTAAGGACCAAAAAGGTACTTTTCTAAAGTGGGTAAGAAATTTTTGTTTTGAGAATGACAAGTGAGTCTCATTTTTCATTTTCAATTTTAGGTAATAAAGCAATTAAAAACCTTAATCTAAATCTAAGATAAATTAAAAAAGAAAGTAAAAAACTTAATCTGAGACAGAGACAGAGACAGAAAGAGTATTAGTTTTGCTTTTTTTAGTGTAAATAGATTGCGTTTCACTAACCTATTTTTTTTATCAACTTGCATATTAATAACATTTTGAACAAGGAAAGAGCTATTTATTGTCACTATAACAATTGTTTATTCACTAGAATTTTCATACATAGCTATAAATATTCTCATATAAAAATAAAGTCTAATTTTTATAAAAATAGAGTACATCTTTTCAAGATGATGATTACAATGATATCATTTGTGAGGCCGAATGAGTTAACTGATTGCCGTCTCAATTTACAACTGAGCTCCTTATTTTAATTAAAAAGCTCTAGAAAGATTTTTATCATTGTGGAAATGATGAAAGAGCTCCTTAGCAAGGAGTAGCTCTTTCTACAAAGAGCTAGCTTTTTAGCTTTTAATCATTAATGCTACACATTTTCTATGCAAGTCATTCACTCTTTTTTACATATGGGACCCATAAAAAAGTTGAAAGAGGAGTTTTACCATTGTAAAAAAGTGCTTGAGGTTTTTGAATTTTGAATTATAATGATGTGGCTCATAGAAAATATAAAAAAAGCTATCAAGAGAGCTTTACCATTGTGGATGCTAAGTAAGAACTCAAAGCAAATTTTACAATGGTATAACTTTTTCATGAACTCTTTTGTAGTCTCACATCCAAAACTAAAAAAAAAACTATTGGTTAATATTAATGGTCATTTAATGAAAAAGCTACAAAGAGTTCTTTCTGCAATGAGTTTCTCTTTAGTAAAAAGCTCTCTTAGCTTTTTCAACAATGGCAAAAAGCACTAAAGAGCTTTTTCACAAACACAAAAAGCTTTTAAAAAGTATCATTGTGGATGCTCTAAGAACCTAGCAACTTATTCTACATTCACCTAAAAATGACTCATGAAACTGTATATTGCAGTCAGTCAATGCAGTTTTCTATGCAATTTTCGTTATGGGTCAACTTACCGAATTAAGTGCAAGGAATTAGTTGGGACATCCAAATTGGAAAATGTAAAGAACCACTTGTCAAATTCAAAACCATTGTTTCTTTGCACTATTCATAATGAGATCCCATCTATATTTCTTTTCTTGCTTAAAAATTAAAAAAAAAAAAAAGATAAAAACAATTGAAATGTTTAAATTTGAAAATATTAACGTTTTCACAGTATGAGAAGAAGACAAACGGTAACATTGTTGAAAAATAATTTTATAATAATAAAAGGAAAATCAAAAATAAAATTATTGTGTAATATTTAATGAACAACATGGAAAAATGGTTAAAACTAATGTAAAGAGCTCATGAGGAAAGCTCTTTGTAGAAGGAGTTGCTCTTTAGGAAGGAGCTCTCCAACTTTTTCAACAATGGTAAAAAGCTCTCTAAAGCTTTTTCATAAGAATAAGAAGCTTTCAAAAATCTCCCATTGTGGATGCTCTAAGAACCTTGCAACTTATTCTACATTCACCTAAAAATGACTCATGAAACTGTATACTGCAGTCAGTCAATGCAGTTTTCTACGCAATTTTCGTTATGGGTCAACTTACCGAATTAAGTGTAAGGAATTAGTTGGGACATCCAAATCGGAAAATGTAAAGAACCTCTTGGGACTGAGGGATTACCTAATTAATAAAAGTATCATAAATATTTCCAAAAATGAAGGGTTTAAACAAAAGTATTTCATTTTGAAAGTTCTACAGCTATATTGACCTATGAAATGACAAACGGTCGTACAATGATTATAGCTATTGGGACTTTTAATGCATACCTAGCCCAATTAATATTTAGACCCAAAAAACCTCACAAAAAAAGAGTAAAAAGTTAAAGTGGCTGTCGGACACAATTCTCATGACCCAACCAGTCCAGTCCCTCACCTATTTAAATTAAACCATACTTCTCGTTCTCTTATTTTGCCTCAAAGCATAACCTTAAGCATCAAATGATTCCCATGACCCAAGAGGTACCAAAAAAGTGGAGGTCCATCACATGTGCAATCTTTCTCCCTTTTCTCTTCTTTAGCACAAAATAAGCAAATGATTAAGATATTAAATTTCAGTTAATGAAAGTTCAGAATCAATTGGATGTTAGATGACGATTGCATGTTAGAGTACGATTAAATGTAATTTAAGAATGAACTCGATTCAAGAGTTTATAACGTGACTTAGGATCATAATATGGGTAAGAGACATTAATCCATGATGTTGAAAGATAGTTTGATCCCATGATGTTGTAAGATTTGATGTTTTGCTTATTTTCTGGTAACAAAATTCAAGCTCCTGCTACCTCAACCTTAAGCCCTCAATATTTTTGAGAAAGAAGGCTACTTGATGTGAAGCAGGCTACAGAGAATTCTTGTATATTGCAGCTCCTATGATATATGGTCTTTGCTTAGAGAACGATGGGCCAAAAAAACTCCAAATCTCTCTAATACGCAATTGGTACTATATCTTTTAGTATCACAGAATGAATAAGGAAGTGTCGAGAAGAAATGGAGAACTGATCAAGCAAGCTGTTACTGATGATAATGATGACAAAGGTACTACTGAGGATACAAATGAAGACTCAGAGGACCAAAGTGTAAATGTGTACAGTCTAGGTATCAAATTGTAATGTTGAGACTGTAAGTCAGTAAATCATTTAGAGGTTGTTAGATGAGTTTGTTATTCTTTCTTCTTGATGTAATTATATATACAAATTCTCACTGATGAATAAACTTAACAATTTCATTCACTATTCTTATTTGGTATCAGATGTATTTCCGCAGATTTCTCTCTCATCTATCTGTTCATCTTCGAAACCCTAAATTCCCAAATTGCTTCAGTTTGTTCGCTTCAATGGCGACAACTGATGATTCTACCAATACTAATTCAATTCCTACAAACACTAATACAACTCCTACTACCAATACTAAAGTCTCATCTGGTATATACCCACTGTGGTGGATTTGGTCACTTGAAGGACTCCTGCTTTTTCCTTAATGGTTTTCCTGAGTGACATAAGCTTCATGGAGTTAAGCCTGATCCTAGCAAGATGCCTAAAAATCGATCTAACCATCAGATAAGCTCTAGCAAGGCTGTGGTAAACAATGTTGTGGCTACTCCTTTTGGCTCTCTGAATCCAGGCACCAAAGACCATTACTATCAATTTCTAGACTATATATGTAGTCTAATGATGAGGCTCTTTCTGCTCAGACCACTGGTAAGCATTGTCTTCCCTTTGTTCTTAGTTCTATAATAGAACTTCTATTTGTCTCTCTCAATCTGCTCTTCAATCCACCAAGGATTGGATAATTGACACAGGAGCTTCTCATCATATTACTTGTGATTTTACACTTCTTGAGAATCCTGTTTCTATCACCTCATTCATTCAACTTCCAAATGGTATTAAATCTCCTGTTACTCATAGTGGGACTGTCACTCTCACTGGAAAGAAAAAAAAAAAAGGGACTGTCACTCTCACTGGGACATAATTCTGCACAATGTTCTCTATATTCCTGATTTTCATTTCAATCTAATTTCTGGTAGTCAACTCACTGCTACTAGTAATTACTGTCTCCTTTTCTTTACATCTCACTGTGTGTTTCAGGACTCTCACCAAGAGCATCAAGGGGATTGGTAAACAAGAAGGGGGCCTTTACAAACTTGTTCTTCCAAGTTCTAGTTCCTCTTCTTGTTCTTCTGTTTCTCCTACTTGTAATGTGACTAGCACTTGTGATTACTCCCTCCGTCCCGTATAAGATATCCTTTTTGACTTTTTTTTGGTCAATTTGACCAAACTTTGACCAACAATTTAAAAAAATATAATTATCCTAACGAAAATATGATAATTGAAACTGAAAATATTTATAATTGTAATTCAATAGCAATTTTTAGATTTCCATTATAAAAATTATTTTTCATTATATTATTGGTCAAAGTTTAGTCAAGTTGACCAAAAAAAGTCAAAAAGGAAATCTTACACGGGACGGAGGGAGTATGGCATAGGAGACTTGGTCATTTACCTTGTGCTTCTTTCAAACATGTATCAAATGAATTACCTGTGCATGAATCCAAATCTGATGTTGTTTGTGATATATGTCATTTTTGCAAACAAACAAGAATTCCATATCCTCTTAGTCCTTCTCACTGTGCTATACCTTTTGGTCTCATACATTGTGATGTGTGGGGTCCCTATTCTCATCCCACATATCCAAATCATCACTCCTTCCTCACCATTGTGGATGATTTTTCCAGAACAATTTGGGTATACCTGTTACATTCTAAATCTACTTTAAAATATTCATTGCTGTGGTTCAGAATCAGTTCAATCTCACTGTCAACTCAGATCTGATAATGGATCTGAGTTCTTCAATAAATCTACCACTTTCTTCAGTCTCTAGGAATTGAACAACAAAGTTCTTGTGTTGAGACACCTCAACAAAATGGGAGGGTAGAAAGGAAACATAGGCACCTGCTTGCTGTAACTAGAGCCCTAAAATTTCAGTATCACATTCCAATTCAGTTTTGGGGGATTGTGTGCTCACAGCTGCTTACCTCATAAACAGACTTCCCACTGCTGTTCTCAATAATAAAAGTCCTTTCGAGATTTTACTTGGTAAATCTCCTTCTTACTCTCATCTCAAAACATTTGGTTGTTTATGCTTTACCTCTCCCTTGCAATCTCAAAGAGACAAATTCAGTCCTAGGTCTACCAAATGTGTTTTTATTGGTTATCCATATGGTAAGAAAGCCTACAAGTTGTTTGACATTGACTCTAAGAAAGTGTTCTATTCTAGAAATCTACCACTCTCTTGATGTTACTCCTACCAGTTCCTCTCCTACATCTATTCATTCCAATCCAACTGCTGATCAGCTGATGTCATTCCTTCTATCAGTTCAGACACTCCTAATCCTGATCTTTATTCTGATTTTGATCATAGCACTGGTGTTGATCATCATAATAGTAATAATGCTGGTGATCAACCTGATTCTAGTGCTTCCCATGTTCCTGTTGTTCCTCCTACTACTCGACCTGCTAGGTCTAGAACTATTCCTCACAAATTTCTAGGTTTTACAGGTCTCCCTTCTTCATTTACTAATCCTACTTCCTCTTGTGTGCTGGTAAGTCCATCTCCTGTTTCATACTCAAATTTCTCCTCAGTATTACTCATATATATGCAATATCTCTGCCTTGTCTGATACACATACCTATGGTCAAGCTGTAAAGGATCCCAATTGGTGTAATGCTATGTCCACTGAACTCCAGGCCTTAGAACAAAATAACACTTGGGTGATTCAACCCCTTCCTTCTGATAAGAAATTGGTTCGGTGTAAATGGATCTACAAACTCAAATTTAAGCCTGATGGTACTCTAGATAGATACAAGGCTAGCCTGATGGATCTACAAACTTGAATCTTGAATAAAACTTTAAGTACATAGAAATAGACAGTCACTTGATCAGAGAAAAGATCTTTTCTGGTCTTATTAAAACAAGGCCAAAATACGATTAAACCCCACCCCCAACAAAGTATCCACCGATTCCCACTTTGCACCCACGTTTGAAAAGTCAGTCCGTTTGGTACCTAAACTATCAAATATTCCCACTATGCACCCCAGCACTAACGAACGTTAGAAAAGTTAACATAAATGGACTAGTTTGTAATGGTTATTAGTTTTTAAGGGGTTAAATATAAAGTGTATTTTAAAAATAAAAAAATTCATAAATAAAATTATTTTTTAAAAAATAATAATTTTACTATTTATATTTTTTATTTATAAAATACATTTCTCAAAAAAAAATATGATTTTTTTAGTTTCTTTTTAAAATGAAACTAAAACTTTATAGGATTTTTTTATTTCATACTCCCTCCGTCCCATCCAACTTAAGATTTTATCTCTCGACACGGGGATTAAGAAATAGTACTATAATATGAAGAGAGAGAATGGGTGGAGGAGGTGTTGTGAGTATGAAAAGTAAAATAGGAGAGAGAATGAGTGAGAGGAATAGTAAGGAGATTGTTATTGTGAGTATGACAAGTGGGTCCCATTAAATTTAAAAATAATATAAACTTGCCATTTTGGGACGTCCTAAGTCGAATGGGACACCCAAAATGGCAAATTGTCCTAAGTCGGGTGGGATGGAGGGAGTATTTTTTTATTATTTTTTAAAAAAATATTTTATATTTTTCTAAAAAAATAGTTTTTTTATAAAATACCTTTTTAATAATTTTCTTTAATTTTTAATTTTTAAGTATATTAAAAAACTTGGAAATATTAAATATTTAATAAAATGTTAATATATTCTATTACGGACATTCACTATTTTTTAAAATAAAAATGAAAAAAAAATTATTTTTTAACATAAAAAACTCTATCAGGAAATATTAATTATCTAAGAATTATGATAGTTAATTATTTTGAAAAAAAATTAAATTTTTACACTTTATATTTAAAACTTTGCATTTAACCCCTTAAAAACTAATAACCAATACAAACTAGTCCATTTCTGTTAACTTTTCTAACGTTCGTTAGTGCTGGGGTGCAAAGTGGGAATATTTGATAGTTTAAGTACCAAAGAGACTGACTTTTCAAACAGGGATGCAAAGTGGGAATTGATAGATACTTTGGGAGGGTAAACATATTTTAGCCTTAAAACAAATCTATATTACAATAGAGAATGAGGGTAACCGCCGAGACAAAGAGCGGCTGAGATTGATTCTCACAAACTGATCCGATGGTCCGAGTCATTTTTCCCAAAACTGTTTTTATCTGATGTTCTTTCTCTCTACTGAGTTCATAAAACACTAAATTCTTTATCATAAACTGTGTATCAATCCGTGTAATCCAAATTAGGAAGAAGAACAAGAAAGGCAAAAGTGAAGGCTGCGGGTGGCGGGATTCCGCGGCATGCGACTTTGTTCAACATATATGATTCCAATTCAAATTCTTACTTTATACAACAATGAAATTTCTGTGTGGACATTGAATATATTGTCTACCTAATTCTTATAGTTTGTTCTATTCATTGAAACAGTTCAAATTATTGCAATTTCTAGAGCCTTCTTTTTGTTCTATTTCTATTGCGCTCCATGAATTTTCATAAAGTCTAAGTTTAAAGGTTATGCACATCATTATTTTAGGACAGTGGAAGTAAAATTTTTGGATTCAGTAAGTTCTTCCGAAAATAATTTGCATGTGCGTTCAATTTATTATTAATTTCACAATTTGTTATAGTTATTGTTTCCTTTTTCCTATGAATTCGATCACATCTATTTGGTCGCAGGAGATGAAGTAAACAGATTAAAATCAATCTTGGGCTGCAGTGGTATATTGCTTTCTTAACCTTTTTTTCTTCCCTGTAATCGTAATCTTTACAAATTAGTTTTTTTTTTTTTGTACCATATTATTTATAACATCTCACATCTGACTATATTATTGCTTTACTGATGAAAAAAGTTTTGTGTCATCCTAGAGGTTTTTTTTTTAGATAATAACTGATTTGGATCTCAAGAGCTTGGTGGACAGTTTGGATGAGGAGCTTCAGGACTCCTGAGGTTGAGAAATGGGATAGTGGCAAGACAATTTCCTAAAATGTGAAGTGCTGCAACTAAACGGGTAATGATTACTTGGTCTGTTCTTGAGATCTTCTTTTAGAGAATTAGGATTTTTTTAGTTATGATAATTTGGGATTAACTTTGCACTATTTTAAAGTGTCCAAATTGTTCTTTCATATTTTATCAGGTTAAGGATTTCGTTTGTTCACTTTAGATGGTTTCTGCGATTCCCCTGTTTTGTCATCCACACAGAATCAATTTTAATGGTAATATGCTTTGATGCTTTGCTCATAGGAATTTTGAATATTAGAATTGCTATTGTTGTGATGCTTTATTAGCTTTTATCCAAGAACACAAGTGGGAATAAGTTAAGATTTTTGGGAACTGGAATATTTTTTAGTGAACCAAAAAGATACGATTTTTACTCATGTGATGGATTCAACATATAACAAAATTCAAGAGCAAATTTGGAATTTTATTTTGGATGAAGGGAGAATATATTTGCAATTCTTTTGAATTTGTGATGGACCTTTTATGCTAAATACTTTTCCTTTGTCATGGCTATGTGTAATGGCTCTGATCACTATTTCTTTATATTACAAGCACTGAATTGTGAATGGAGTAGCTAAATCAATTGTGATGATGTCTGGCCCATGAGACGATCTGTTATGAAATATTGTATAACTTCATTGCCATGGAAAAAATAATTGGGATTTGGGATTTGTGTACATAATTGTTACTACATTGGGATGTCATGGTTTTTTTTTTGTTGTCTTACACATCAAATAGGCTCACATAATACGTCGAGGGTTCTGTAGTTTTGAATTGGGTTGTAATTGCTTTGAATTGATTTTGTGGAGAATTGTAGTATTTGGGATTTCAACTTATTTTGTTTACCCAAGGCCGTGTTGTGTGACACGTAAATTGGACAAAGTATGTAACGGATTGCATAACTCAAACACCCTCCCCCATTTTCCCATTAGAGTGGTTTGGGATTAGGAGAAGGAGAGTATTTGATGAGGTGCGGGGTGCGAAGCTGGAGGTAACTGACCCGCGCGGTCCGCGCGGGGTTAATACTAGCATTCATACAAAATTGCAACCTGCAAATTTGTTTACAAAAGCTCTATGTTCTATTCAGTTGCATAAACTTCTTATCAAGCTTTATGTGCTAAATCTTTTTAGCACTGTCAGCTTGAGGGGGATGTTGCGATGACAATGATGACAAAGGTACTACGAGAGGATACAAATGAAGACTCGAGAGGACCAAAGTGTAAATGTGTAAAGTCTAGGTATCAAATTGTAATGGTGTAACTGTAAGTAAATCAGTTAGAGTTGTTAGATGAGTTTGTTATTCTTTCTTCTTGATGTAAGTATATATACAAATTCTCACTGATGAATAAGCTTAACAATTTCATTCACTATTCTTACTCGAGCCTGGCCAAATCCCCCCCCCCTTTCTCATGTATGGTTACCATAATTTTGGCATTTCGCCTTATACTTGTGCTAGGTTAGAGCTCTTACCGAATTCTTAATAACAATCTAAGAAACTAATCGGGTTCCATCGAGTCACGGGCCTAAAAATTGAGGGACGGATATGACTCAACTGGAAAAGGTTGGGTAATACGAACGGTTCGGCAAGCACTTAGCCACTTACTAATAACCCAGCAAGAAGACAACTATTAAAAGAACAGCCGTAGCCCAAATTTCAAAGCCCAAAACTATAACACAAAAGCCAAACCCTAGTTTACATCATTTGAAAATGTTACGCCTTTTCTGTTCGCCGTTCTCTATCTCTCCCTCTCCATCCTTTAACCATCTCTTTTATCTTTGTCCATTTAATCTCTTACTAAACGACTACACGAACAGAATCCATCCATGATTGAGCACGGTACTACGTCTTTGGTTGCGCTGAGTTACTTAATCTCTATATTTTAGGTAGCTTTGTAAAGCGCCTGGTATGTTGGTTTGTTATAATTGTGATGTCAGGACATGTTGCTAGGCCTGTATAGAGTTGTTTGTTACAGTTGAGGCAGTTAGCCTATGGTTGTTTTGTGATTCCAGGTTATAGAGCTAGTATAGCTCGTGTTTATACAGGTTTAATGTTTGTGTTACGTCAGTTTTATAGTAGGGGATATGCACCTGTTTCGGGGTTCCATATAGGACCTTAAAACTCGGGTCGTGTCACTCGATGCATCATTTAAGCGCCCAATTAAATAGTAGTCATCCTTTAGGCACAGACTACCACTCCTTTAATAATTGCTAGAACATCAACAATATAACAAACTATTATATTGTTTGCTTGTCGTTATGTGATAAGCATTGTAGTTCCTTTTAGTGTACATTCAACTCAAAAAATTGTTGGGTGTTAATGTTTACTAACAAACCTAAAAATCACTTTCGTGTTCCCCTATGCAAAAATATTTAGAACACCTCTTTTGACAAAGGCCTCAATCGGTAAAAAGTGTATGCACATCATCTTAAACTCAAAGACCAACAATGATCGAATCGTTATTAGAATATAATATGTTTTGTTCTTTCTAGAATTTTAGTTGGGTTGAATTCCAAGTCCAATCCAACCGACGTACCGATAACAATAATTAATAAAAAAAAAAGGGATTGATCCATGAGCATTTATTACAAGTCCTCTTCTATCGAACATTATACATACGATTTTGGGCACATTCAAGCCTATGTATTTGGTACAGCATATAATGTAATACCAATTTCTATTAGATTAAATGGCCAAGAAGCAAAATACAGGGAAGGTCCAAAAGCTAGTAACAAGGTCATTAACCAAATAAACAAGACAAGCTGTCAATTTGCCCAACTGTGACTCTCAACCAGAAAAGAGTAAAATAGATGAAACTCAAACTTGCACCAGTGATATGCATCAAATCACAGCATTTTCAAAATCAGAATGAGCATACATGCTCTTGTAGAGCATATCAAGCTAGATCTAAACATACCACAAGAAAATATTGCAAGCACATTTTTGCCAAACATATCAACATGTTCAAGAACTTAAAGGTTAGACTAGTGTAAGACATGATAGAGACATCCTTGAACACCGAAAATAAATCTGAAGAGTATACACAACACTTTCTTTAACTGAAACCTTGTAAAAATTATAGACATATTGCCTGAAAATGAGCTTAAAATGAGTGGTTATGGATGGTACAACTACCATATTTGCATATAATAAACTCTTAAGCAGATGTTCCGGCCGCATATTGTGACAACTTTGTCAAGGTTTTTAAGGTACCCACAAACGCACTTTGAGGTCCCAGTGGCCGCATTTTATGTGAGAACGGGCAATTAGATCACAACTGATACCAAGATTTAATTCCCTAGTAGAGGTTGCACAGATGAGCGTTATTCGAGAATACATCTCAAATGTGTACCCTTACATATACTCTTTTTCTCTAGGCCAAAGGCATTGTAGCACTCCGCTCATGCAAGAGCTTGACTTATTCTGAAGGTACATTTTTTGTGTACCCTTTTTAATAGGAACATTCTTTTGTGTACCTTACAATATACAACCCTAACTTAGATATTAGAGAGTTATCCTCCTCAACCCCCACCCAACCCCTTTTGGGCAACTCCTAGAGCGTTGTCTCACTCTACAACAACAACAACAACAAAGCCTTAGTCCCAAAATAATTTGGGGTCGGCTAACATGAATCATCATATGTCATCGTGTGAAAAGGTTGTTGGAAAAAAAAAATAATAAATAAAAAAGTAATAAAAAAAAATAATAATAATAATAATATAAAAAAAAAAACAATCAGCCCCCCACATGGATTTTTGCCCTCCACTCCGGCCTCTTCAACACCATACTTTCATCCACTCCGAGTAAACTCATATCATTTTCAATCACTCTAATCCAAGTTTGTTTGGGTCTTCCCCTACCCCCGACATTTTATCATTTCTTCACTGTTCCAGCCTCCTAACCGGTGCATCACTCGGTCTCCTTCTCACATGTCCAAACCACCTCAGACGATTTTTCCTCATTTTATCCTCAATGGGCGCAACTCCTACTTTACCTCTGATCACCTCATTCCTCAATCGATCCTTTCTTGTATGACCGCACATCCATCGAAGCATACGCATCTCCGCCACATTCATCTTATGCACGTGACACTGTTTCACGGCCCAACATTCGGTGCCGTAAAGCAATGCCAGCCTAATTGCCGTGCGGTAGAATTTTCCCTTTAATCTATTGGGCATGCCGCGATCACATAGAAACCCTGTGGCACTCTTCCACTTCAACCAACCTGCTTTAATCCTATGAGCCACATCACCATCTAATTCTCCATCCTTTTGGATAATTGATCCAAGATAGCGAAAAAACTCAGAAGCTTGGACAATATTTCCATCAAATGTGACCGCCCCTGCCTCCCTACTTCCAACTCGCTAAACTTACACTCCAAATATTCGGTCTTGCTTCGCAGTCGAAAACCTCGAGATTCCAAAGTGTGTCTCCACAACTCCAATTTACTTTCAACACTCTCTTGTCTCATCAATCAAAGACAATATCATCTGCGAACAACATACACTTTGGTATATCATCTTGGACTGACCTCGTCAATTCGTCCATTATCAAAGCAAAAAGAAAGGGGCTAAGTGCGGAACCTTGATGCACTCCAATCTTTATAGGGAACTCTTCGGTCTTCCCAACACTAGTCTGTACACAAGTACTAACTCCATTATACATGTCCTTGATAATATCAATATATTTCTTTGAAACACCCTTCTTTGTTAATGCCCACCAAAGTACCTCTCTTGGCACTTTATCATACGCCTTCTCCAAATCAATGAAAACCATATGCAAATCTTTCTTTTGATCCCGATATTTCTCCATGATTTGTCTCATAAGATATATTGCCTCCATAGTCGATCTTCCCGGAATAAACCCAAATTGGTTATCCGAAATATCCACAATTTTTCTCAGTCTTTGTGCAATCACTCTTTCCCAAAGTTTCATAGTATGGCTCATTAATTTGATCCCCCGATAGTTGACACAATCTTGGACATCACCTTTGTTCTTATACAAAGGGATCAGAATACTCTTCCGCCACTCCAATGGCATTGTGTTAATTCTCCATATCTTGTTAAATAGTGTTGTTAACCAATCTATTCTCCTCTCCCCGAAACATCTCCAAACCTCAATTGGTATACCATCCGGTCCTACAGCTTTCTTCAATGTCATCTTTTTCATTGCCATTTCCACTTCACTCTTTTGAATTCTCCGCATAAAATCTCGATTAACCATACTCGAAGAGATATTTAAATCTCCAATATCCTGATCTTGACCTCCATTGAACAAGGTATCAAAGTACGAACTCCATCTATCTTTTATCTCTTTATCCCCGACTAGAACTCTTTGATCTACATCTTTCACATATTTAACTGTCCCAATATCTCGTATCCTCTTATCCCTCATACGAGTGATTCTGTAGATGTCCTTTTCCCCTTCTTTTGTATCCAACTTATCATAAAGTTTTTGATTCACCTTTGCTCTTGCGTCTCTTACTGCTTTCTTAGCATCTCTTCTAGCTTCTTTATACTTCTCATAGTTCTCGTCGCTCCTACATTTTCCCAATAATTTGTAGCATTCTCGCTTACCCTTTATTGTTTGTTTTACTTCCTCGTTCCACCATGATGTATCCTTACTTGGTGGCCCGTGAGAACAAAGAAAATTGGTGTCCGTTGTGTGGTGAGAACAAAGAATTCACTCACCATCTTTTTCTCTCTTGCTCATTGGTCTTGTCTAGCACTTATCGTTGTCATTTTTTGGCATAAGTTGGGTTCATCCTCGCAAGTGTCTAGACATACCATCAACTTGGAAAAGAAGGATAAAGAAAGGTTGGATTGGTAAAGTTTGAGAGGTGATTCAATTAGCGATCCGTGTCTTGGTGTCAGTGGTGCGCTTGGATGGAAAGGAATCATGGCACTTTTGATGATATTGCTTTGCAGTTAAAAATTCACTTGTTGAAGGTGTTGTATACTTGGAGTCAGGTTCTGCACTTAGATCAACGCTTAACCTTTCTTCTTTTGTAGATAAGATTACTCATGATAGTTTGATAGCATAATTACCTAGCTCTCAGTTTGTATATGGGCATCACCTTCGTGGTGCCTTTTTTATATGGGTGTCATCCTCCTTGGGTCTCTTTGTAAATGGGTATCACCCCATGGTATCCTTTAATGAATATTCTCATTACTTAATAAAAACAAGAAAAAATTTGTTTGATTTAAAGGGTGATTGTGAACGAGCACGCACGCATGCACATTTTTAAATGAAAGTTGTATAGGAAATAATTTAGTTGCACTTTTCTTTTTTTCTTGCCTTTTTGCTTTTCTTTTGTTTTGGATGGATATCTTATCCGTCTCTAGTAAATTCTTCTCTTTAATCTAATATATTTATTTTCTTATCAAAAAAAAATTGTATAGGAAACAAGCCATTAAGCAAAATATCAATGAAGCGTGTCATCAGCATCATGCCTTGTGTCACAAGGATGGGGTTATAATTTATTTAGGCTTAAACAGTTTGCATAAGGATCTAGAAAGCAGCCAAGAATATGCATAAAATTTGAATTAACTCACCTGAAACTTTTAAAATGATCCCACCACCTTGAAACCAGGTTAAATGGTAAGAAAGAATCATTGCCGAAACAGATGCCAATGACTTCTCCCTTATAGTTCAAAACTGCGGCCCCGCTTGCACACTTCAATAAAATATATCATTTAGTCATTAAATTGCAATATAAACAATCATCTATAAGACCTTAAGTTGGGACAGCAAACACATAAAATTGCTACATCAAATAAACCAGCGCACTTGGCTTTGTTACTCAATGGTTACATGTGGAGGACGCTAATGTGTGTTCAAGTGTCCGAGACGGCTACATTTACTCAAGTGTTGCATGATTGTGCTCCAGTTTAAAAGTGCCAAGTTGAGCTACCCATGATAGAGCATGGAACGTCCAACATAATTTCAAGAAAATGCAGTATGTTTTTGTTCCGACATTAAGCACTAAATTTTGAGGGTAAACATGTGACAGTAACGAAGGCATGACCCCCTTCTCTCTATTACATAATCCAATACTGAAACCTATGGAAAACCCTAAATCATCATACAAAAACATGCCCATTACCTTAAGCTTAGAACCCTTTATCGAGAACAGCTCATTGCGAGGCATTTCAGACCTGTCACGTGCACTGAAGGGGGCAGTAAGCAAGCACATCATGCAAAATGTATTAAAGTACTAAATTCAGATAATTATACTGACAACCATAGATCAGGAACTTAAAGAGTTACTTTGTGTACCTGAAAACACCGGTTGAAATAATGATATCATAAGGGTCGTCCCAAAAACGTTCTGCAGTCATAATCTTGGTCTCCAACTTAACTTCAAATGAATTAAAATTAGATAAGCGTTGACGCTTTTCCCCATGCGATTGGAGGTGCTGGTCCGAATCAACAGCAATAAATGCAGCATCGCTCAAATGACTTATAGTAGCAGGCTTTAAAAGAGACTCTGATCGGATTCTTACTGCGGCGAGATTGTAGTGAAAATCACAGGCTAATAATTCACCTTTGCATAACTTATTAGCACTGAACACACGCACATCAACCTGCATAAGGTTATGGTTTGATAAGCAAGCAAAGCAGCACAGCACAAGCCTGTGGAATCTATCGGATGTATTGCACGTTATGTTACTCGATCTCTGACTCTTTGTTTTCCCTCAAATATCCATGTCTCAGATACTTTGACACTCTGACATGATGAGATGGCACTTTGTCCAAAATAATGAACAATTCCTTGAAAGGTTACTTCTAGCCGAGTTCGAGTAACATAGCTTGCATATGTTTCTTTGCATATGTCAATCCATAATAGCAAAAAAGTCAAGCAGAGAAATCAACAATGGACTGACCGGAATTTGTTTTGGAGGGAGACCATTAGTACGTTTAAAAAGATTAGCTGGAGCAAGTATCGTGGCGACATAAGTACCATCCCCTACATCCTCGCTTTCTATTATTATGCCACTCCCCGTACATACAAATATTCCCTCATCCCGAGAGTGTATTGATCGACCGTCATCATCGAGGATCATGTCATCTGACACAAAATAAATCAATATAAGTTAATTATCTAAAACCTTTTTTTTAATATTGAAAGAATTAGTTCTACACAAGACAGTCAATCAATACAAGTTAATTATCTAAAACCTTTTTTTTTAATATTGAAAGAATTAGTTCTACACAAGACATACTGATAATATTTACACTTGGGACTGACAGATAAAAGGGGGAACTCAAATTGATTGACACCAGTTGGCATTGTAGGGGCCTAACCGTCAGGCGGTCTTTAAAAGTTCGTTATTAACCCCTTTTTACTTTTTGGTGCTTTGTGGGGGAATACATAGGGCTCATTTACTTAGTTGGTCAGGTACCAAGCCATTACACTTGGGTCTGAGTGTCTGACAGATAAAATACGTACCAGGAAGGTTATGAGTAATAACATTAACAATGCTCGGGGCAACTTGGAGAGCTGCAGCCTTGATTGAATTACTAATAGAAGGACTGTCAAGGATGTCTTCGCATGAACAGATTTCTGATTAAGCAAAATAATCAAGACATCGAAATTAAACATAAGCGTAAGATAATAAGGAAATAATAGTAGGATTTGATTTGATATGATTATTAGCTACGAGAAAAGAAGAAACAAATTTCAGACCTCTCATGGCAACGAAGTACGTCTGTATGTGGACTTGGGGGGGGGGGGGTGTCGGAGAGATGGAGTCTGGAGAAAAAGAAAGCTTGAAGGTGACAAAGCTAGGGTTTGAAAGTGGGGCACGGGGATAAGTATAAAGTAGGAATTTTTTCTCAAATAATCCCGTTTTACTTTTTTATTTCCCAAAATGACTGTTGTTAGTATTCTAGGAATGTCCTCTTTTTGAAACTACCGCGTGTAGCGAGTTTGACTAGGTTAGTCAAAACTCGCTACACACCGTGTAGCGAGTCTTGGATAATTAATTCTGCGAGCTTGGAAAATTAATTATGGTGGTTAATTACACTAAATTCGCTACACCGTGTAGCGAGTTTTGACCGAAGTCAAACTCGCTACACCGTGTAGCGAGTCTAATTAAAGTTTCAAACTCCTACAAAACTTAAAAACATAAAGAACATTAAAATGAAATAAAATACCTGTAGAACATTAAGAAATCCTCCACACTGTCTCGTCTAAGGGTCTGTCGTACCACATAACTCTCGATAGAGGAAAGCAAGCGCAGCACTCCCCCAACTGTACTGGCTGACCCTAGATACATCCCTAAGCAGAGGGAGATAACATAGCTTAACCTTGTTGTTCGTACGATCGGCGCATGATCGTAGGGAACCCAGGCAAGCAAGATGTAGGCCCGTACATACTTGCGATCCACAATCTACTGGAGCGGTATCATCATGGAGGTCACCAAAGTGTGTGAAACGCGTAGTAATCCACCGGAGCTTGTTTGCTCCCATCTATATATGCGTCGCCAGGGCGGCCCCTAAATACTCCCCGACACTCACCGCCAGTCTATATGGACTGGAAACCCATCATCGGTAACAGCATCCCCATCAATCGGCAACCCGCAAATCATGCCGATATCCTGTAGGGTGATCGTCATCTCACCAACCGGGAGATGGAACGTATGGGTCTCCGGACGCCATCGCTCGATCAAAGCCTCCAGCAGTGCAAAATCATACTGTATCCGGCCTATATAGTGAACTCCAATGAATCCAAGCTCTGCCCGGTCTCATCATAATCACGGGAGCTAATACGGGTGGCAAGGCGGCACCATGACGAAAACGAGGGGACTACAATATGGCCACCGGACCAAATATACCTAGCCCTATGCTCCGCATGCGGGTCGAAACGAGATGTATCAATAGGCCCGGGATCAATGAACGATTCCATCTATTTATTTCAATATGAAGGTTGGTTATTGTTCTATAAGACAAGAAAATAAATAAGAGAATACATAAGTGTAATTACTAGTACGTGGCATTGTAATCCAAAGTTATCCCACACTTCCAAGAAGTGCCTGTGGGGAAGTTCTTGGTTTCCAGCCTATATACTAAGTAATACTTCAATAAATCATATTTTAAGGGTTTATGGTTTGGGATATAAGTATATGAGATTTGGAATGTTGTTATATGTATATTAATTCATATTCTATTTTTCTATCACTAAATCATATTTTAAGGGTTTAGGGTTTCGTGACGAGAAAGATTATTGTGCCATAATGAAGAAAAAAATCTCATTCAGAGAGATCACCTTGAGACTAAAATAGCAATCTACTGTGTTTTTACTGTAAATTTTGTTTTAAACATATGTTTAACACTTCATTTACTAATATTCACTTCAATAGATTTTTTTTTTTTAATTGCTCTTGATCAATGGTTTCTGTCATTTTCATAGGTCATTTTTACCTAAATTTAAATAAAAAATACAGATGTCATTAAAAAACCATTATATGACAGTTAAATAAAAAATACAGATGTCCTAAATTTGCAATCATTTCTGCCCTTATATTATTGGAACCTATCTTTACCCTAAAACCCTTTTCTATTACTATTTCAGAACCTTACTAACAAACAACCATTATATGTGTGATTATGGGTCATTTTTTATTCCGTTACCAATTCAATTAATATATTAATTTCATTTTTTTAATCTACCACTCAATTATTTTTTTCATTCATGTTCACTTTGTCAAAAATTATATGACAGTTAAATTGGCATATTGTTTTTCTGTATTTTTTCCCTTTATATGAATGATTAATACTCCCTCCGTCCTAAATTTTAATCAACTTAATTATAAATAAATTACTGAATAACTACCAAAAAAAAATCAACCACTTCATCAACAAAAAAATAATCCTAAATTGCAATGTCATTAAAAAAAATCAAAAAAATTCGGAATTAAATAAAAATTAGTCACATAAATGGGAATAACAATATTTCAACAACAAATCAACAAAAAAAAAAATCCTAAATTGCAATGGCAATATAGAAATTAATCAAGAAATTCGAAATTAAAAAAATAAAATCATAAATTCGGAATAAAAACTAAAATTCAACTTAATATAGAGATGTAAACTTACAATTAAGAAAAATGTTGAAATTCTTGAGAAATTCCTTGGCTTGGGTCGAATCTTCTTCTCCTTCCTTCTTGCAGCCGGCTATGGAGGTTGGGGAGTAATTTTTTTTCTTTCTTCGTTGAATGCGTGAACTGAAGGGGAAAAGGTTTTTTGAAAATTTAATTGAACTCGCTACACGGTGTAGCGAGTTTGACTTCGGTCAAAACTCGCTACACGGTGTAGCGAATTTAGTGTAATTAACCACCGTAATTAATTTTCCAACTGCAGTAATTAATTATCCAAGACTCGCTACACGGTGTAGCGAGTTTTGACCAACCAAAGTCAAACTCGCTACACGGTGTAGCGAGTTTCAAAAAAGAGGACATTCCGGGCAATACTTTGAACAGTGAGTCATTTTGGGAAATAAAAAAGTAAAACGGGATTATTTGAGAAAAAATTCTATAAAGTAGCCACCACGTCAAAGCAGAGTTGGCTTTCATCGATTCCGTATTTGCTTTCCGAACGAGGCTAGGTGAAAAAAAAAATTACAAAATCTTGATCGCACACAAAATGAAGTGGTCATATTTTGTAAGTTTTATTGATAATAAACTCGCTATATTCTAGTTTAAAATATTAATAAAATCATTATATCTAAAAAATTTTGAACAAATTTTTGTGATTTTTTTATGTCTCTATTATTACTCTTTCCGGAATACTCCCTCCATCTCAATAATCGTTTCAAAGAGTCTTTGTCTTTCTCTCCTTTATCTATCGAGGGTCTTCGTTTTTTCTCTCTATCAAAGAGGAGTGCGTCTGGGGAGAAACGCGTTTCTTGGAGAAACGGGCTTGTTATGTCGCACGACATAAGTAGCCAGTTTCTGGATATCCTTTACAAAGCTTCTGGATATCCAGAAGCTTTGAAATGGATATCCAGAAGCTTTGTAAAGGATATCCAGAAACCAAGTATTTTTTTCTGGATATCCTTTACAAAGCTGATATCCGTAAGCTTTGAAATGGATATCCGTGCTTTGTAAAGGATATCCAGAAAAAATATTTGGTTTCTGGATATCCTTTCCAAAGCTTCTGGATATCCTTTCCAAAGCTTCTGGCTATTGGCTAGGTATGTCGCACGACAAAACAAGCCCCGTTTCTCCATGGGCGACGGAGAAACGCGTTTCTCCCCAGATTTTGTGATCAAAGAGTCGGTGTGTGTTGTTTGAATTTATTGTTGCAATATTTGACATGTTTGATTTGGCACTTCTTGTCTAGTTAAATGCATTATATTATCATATATTGTCATATTTTCAAGGCTAATTTTTTTACATGTCCAAATTTTGCTTGGGAAAGGATTTGGGCATCACAAGTAATTGTGCGTACTTTAGTTGGATATTAGACATTTCTAATCAAGATATATTAGGTTCTTATTTGCAATTTGATGGCGATTGTACGTCTCTATAAAACAAAACATGATTAGGATGACCTCCAATAATTGGGAAGAGTTCTTAAACTTTAAAAATGCAATTGTTTTTTTTTTTTTTAAATGTATGATAAAAAAGAATTATGCACCTTATAGGTACCATATGAAAAAAAGTCAACACATATACAAGAGTTCTTAAACTTTAAAAAATGCAATTGATTTTTTTTTTAAATGTTTGATAAAAAAAAATACTAATTATTTTCATTTTTCTAAAAAAAAGGATCAATAGTTTTCCACTTACCCCCTTATAATAACTAGTGTAACTCCCGTGCGATACACGGAAAGCTATTAACATATATTGACAAAAATTCATACAAATATAACAGGAAATAGAAATGTTTGTGTACATTGTAAAACACTTTTTTGAAAACTATATTATTAGTACAAATATCAGATTGAAGGTCACTAAAATAAATATATATTTAAGGCGTAGTTAGTTTGTACGAAGCACGTTTAATCGTAAATTCTCGTTCTATTCAATAATAATCACATTTGACATCCATTTTTCAATGCTATGGAATTGAACGCATATTTTTTATGTAAAAAACATATTTATTGTGTATTGAACGTGATATGTGCGTAATTTGCCCACAGTCTCACTTAGTTTCGCCAACGATTGGGAAAACGTAATCAATCTAGTTATAAGTCTCCAAATCTTTCTCTGTTGGAAATTAAATTAATAAGCACCACAGATTAAACAACAATTTAATCAACAGTAGGGGATTTTATTGATCAAGTCAAAACGTACCAATTAAGCCAATAGCAAAACCGAAAGCCAAGGAACAGGATCAGGAAAACAGACAGAAACAAGAAGAACAAATAGTTAGAAAAACTTATCGTGATTTGATCGAGTCGCCTTAGGAAGACTGTCCTAAGAGAAAATATTGCCCCCAATTGGTGCAACTCAGGTACAGGCAAATTTCTCCGAGGATAAAACGATCACGGACTACGTACCACAAACAAAGACACGGGTAGGCAGTCACCGGCGGTCCTATCTCAGTCGCCTTGAATCTCACGAACGAATCTCTATGAACGGGAGTAATTAACAATGAAAGAAACTTGAGAAAACTAGGTTTTTCTCTTAATCTCTCATGTAATTTTCTATTTGGGAGGAAGAGAGTATTTATACATGTGGAAGAAATTAGGTTTTAAGCCTTAATTAGACCTAAAAACCTGATTTAATTCGGCCCAGATTTCACTCACCGTAACAAGCGCGGCCGCCCTCGGGGCTTGCGCGACCGCGCTCGAAGACGAGGAAATTGGGGTGAAGGCTGGAAGAAGCGCGGCCGCTCTCGGGCTTAGCGCGGCCGCTCTCGAAGGCAGCAACCCAGACGTGAAAATCCTCCTTGCCTCGTTCATTCCAAGCCAATTACCCACCAAGGCAATATGACTATGAACTTCAACACCACATATGCAAATATTCCAACAATCCCCCACAAGTTCATAGAAATATGACGTGTACAGATTGTCCATTGCCATGCTTTCAATAATGGTACCTTAGGCTTGAACCACTACCTATGTTATCCAACGCAAACCTCCGAGGACCGGATGAACGGGTGTCTTGAATCGATGCCTTTGGATGTAGAGGCCTTTCTTTGGTAACAAACACAACAAAAGCTATGATAGGCCTCTATCGAACACTTGACGCTTATAAGCCATACGTCCCGATCCTCTATCATGAGTGCTTTCAAGGAATAACCCAAATTCCTCTAGTTGCGGCCAACAACAACACTCACTTAGTGGGCATCTCGGAAGATGTCTTGCTAACATCTTGTCTAAAAGACTTGATCCCATTCAAAGTTCCAAACTTTTACTAAATTAGCAAAGAATGAGCACCTCTAGGCTATTCGGGATAGACTCAGACATGTAACATGTCAATCTATTATTTGGTGCTCCGACTCACCCCACACTTGTTATTACCACATTGAATCTCCTTTGTGGGATCTCCACTCGGAGTAGATTGGGTTGCTCTTGCGTTTGAGTCGAGACGGGGTTCGGTCCCATCCCAACCTAGATTTTTGAACAAGAGCAAATTCAAGCCCTTTGGTTAAAGGATCACCGTGTTATCCTTGGTACCAACATAATCAACAGCTATCACCTTCCGAGACACAAGATCCCTTATAGATTTTAATCTAATTTGGATGTGCCTCCTAGTTTTATAGTTGTACTTGACACTTTTCGGTTTCTCAATTGTGGCGGTGTTGTCACAATGTACGTAAATAACGGGCATGGGCTTATCGACCATGGGCAACTCGAGACATAAGTCCTCGAAGCCATTCACCTTCCAAACCAAAAGAGTGTCAAGGGCAACTAATTCGGCCTCAAATGTAGACCTAGACAACGAGTTTGTTTGGTCGACCTCCAAGCGACCGCAGCTCCGCCTAAGGTGAAAACATACCCCGTACGCCCATAACTCCCGGAGTTATAGGCAATCCGGCTGCATCACTATATCCTTCAAGAACAAGGGTATCTACCGTAATGCAGCCCAAGGGAAATAGTTCCCTTCAAGTACTTGAGAACTCTATCAAGAGCTTCCCAATGTGCTTTATTTGGACATTGAGTATATCTAGCCAACCTAGTCACCGAATAGGATATATCCGGTCTAGTACAATTGGCAAGATACATCAAACTTCCAATAATTTGAGAATATCTCAATTGAGCCATCGGTACTCCACTTTCATTCTTAGTAAGTGCAGCTGAAGGATCATATGGAGTCTTAGCTGCTTTGCAATTCTTATAACCAAATTTCTCAATTACACTTTCGGTATAATGAGGATCAAGCGATATGGTTATGCCACTAGTTGAACGAGTCAACTTAAGGCCAAGAATCACACTAGCTACTCCCATATCCTTCATCTCAAACTTACTTTTCAAGAATTCCTTAGTAGTACTAATTATCCTCATATCCGTTCCAAACAACAGAATATCATCGACATACAGACATAAGACAATACTACTATCACCAATACTCTTGCTATAGACACACTTATCAAACTCATTAGTAACAAAGCCAAACGATGAGACAATTTTATCAAATTTCTCATGCCACTGCTTAGGGGCTTGTTTAAGTCCATACCAGGACTTAACCAGTTTACAAACCTTTTTCTCCTTGTCAGAGGCCTCAAAACCTTCGGGTTGATCCATATAAATTTCTTCCTCTAGATCGCCATGCAAGAAAGCGGTCTTAACATCCATCGATGAATAGGAAGATCATATACAGAGGCCAATGCGATAAGCATTCGGATTGTAGTCATTCTAGCAACTGGCGAATAGGTATCGAAATAGTCTATTCCTTCCATTTGCTTGAATCCCTTAGCCACTAACCTAGCCTTAAACTTGTCAACGGTTCCATCCGGTTTCAGTTTCCTTTTGAAGACCCACTTACAACCTATCGTGCTACAACCAGGAGGGAGATCGACCAATTCCCATGTCCCATTAGAGACAATAGAATCCATCTCACTCTTAACAGCATCCTTCCACTGCTTGGCATCAGAAGTAGCCATAGCGGCTTTGAAGGTTAGAGGATCACCCTCGACATTGTAAGTGATGAAATCACTTCCAAAGTCCTTGGTGGTCCTTGCCCGTTTGCTCCTTCTTGGTTCAATCTCATCGTCAGAATGAGTTGCACTGGAATCAACCCCCACATTTGTCAGCTTCTCTACTTGAGCAGGAATAGAATTAGTGGTCGGGTTAGATTCCTTAGGAAGTCCGTCCTTCATAGGAAACACATCCTCAAAAAATGTTGCATCACGTAACTCAACTATAGAGTTCACATCTATGCCGGTAAATTTCGGATTTTATAATAAGAAATCTCAATGCATAACTTGTTTCGAATAACCTATAAAGATAGCATCAACAGGTTTTAGGTCCAAGCTTTTTCCTTTTGTGTGAGTACAAGTACCTTTGCAAGGCACCCCCACACTTTTAAGTGTTTCAAGCTAGCACTGTCGACCTCTCCAAAGTTCAAACGGACTTTCCTTTCTATGTTTAGGAGGGACTCTATTCGGAATATGGCAAGCCGTATTCAAAGCCTCTCCCCACATATATTTGGGCGATCCCGTAACTTATGAGCAAACTGTTAATCATATCGGTAAGGGTTCTATTCTTACGTTCGTAACACCATTTGATTGAGGGGTGTAGGGAGGAGTCTCTTCATGTACTATTCTGTTTTCTTGGCAATAATACATGAAGGGGTTAGACTCATATTCACCTCCTCTATCGGACCTTAACCGTTTAAGTTTCTTGCCGGTTTGTGTTTACGCTTCGTTCTTAAATATAATGAATTTATCTAATGCTTCATCCTTAGAATTAAGCAAGAACACATAACAGTATCTACTAGCATCATCAATAAAGGTGAGAAAGTATTTCTTTTTGTCTTTGGTCAACACACCATTAAATTCACAAATATCAGTATGAACTAAATCTAGAATTTCAGAATTTCTCACAACCGTTTTAAACGGACCTTTTGTAGATTTAGCTTCAACACATACATGACATTTAGAATTCTTATCAATAGCATGTTTAGGAATAATATCTAAGTTCATCATTCTTTTCACATAATCATAGTTAATATGTCCTAAACGACCATGCCAAACATTTGAAGATTCAATGGAATAAGAAACAGGATAATCAATAGAACTAAAATTATTGTGCGAACAAACATCAGTTTCAACTCTAATTTTAAATAAACCATCCGAGGAATAACCTTTCCCCACAAAACTACCAGAATCCAAAATAATAACCTTATTACACTTAAATGAAATCTCAAATCCTTCCCTAACTAGACTAGAACCACTAATAATGTTGCGACGAATATCAGGAACGTGATACACTCGATGCAAGGTAAGAATGCGCCCATTGGGAAACCTCAGGTCCACGCGTCCAGTCCCAAGCACCTTTGCAGCACTAGAGTTCCCTATCGTCACTGATCTACCATGCTCAGGCTGGTAAGACACAAATAGCAATTTATCAGCACAAACGTGCACATTTGCCCCAGTGTCAACTAGCCACTCGTTGGGTTCATAGACAGTAAAGAGTTCAGGACAAGAAGTTACATACTTAGTAACATTGCAGGTCAGATCATCAACTCCAGGTGCGTCAGAGTCAGGATCATCATAATCCTTCGGACCCAACACCATGTTGACAGCAGGATGGTCATCAGCAGAGCCTTGTGGTCCTTATCCTTTCTTGGACGGGCAATCCCTAGAAAAGTGTCCACCTTCTCCACAATTCCAGCAGTTCTGTTTTGCTTTTGGCTTCCTAAAGTTATTTTTCTTAACTTTAAGCTTATCATGGTTTTCTTTATCCTTAGAAGTTTTCACACCTTTTCCTTTAAACTTGCTTTTACCGGTTATCATATTAGCAGCAGCCTCCACAGGTACACTCGGTTGGTTACCGTTATGCACCTCCTGAATCGCGATTGCATTCATCAACTCATTGAGTGACAAGCTTCCAGTACGATGCTTGAGGGTCATACCAAATTCCCCCCAAGATCGAGGAAACTTCTCAATGATAGCCATGACAGCGAACTTATCAGGAAGTCCCATGTCAGCATCCTTGAGTGATTGCAAAATGATTTGGAGTTCGTGCACTTGATCGGTAACCGACTTGCCCTCACTCATGTGATAATTCAGGAACTTTCCCACTTGGTACTTTTCCACACCGGATTCATCGGTGCTGTACTTCTTGGAAAGCGAATCCCACAGTGACGCAGCAGTGAGAGGAGCAGAGCAATAAACATCAAAGAGTGCATTCGACAAAGCTGACAGAATGCATCCTCGAACAACATCATCCTGCTCCTTCCACAGTTTAACTGCAGCCACATTAACTGGATCATCACCATTCAGAGCGGGACATTTGGATGTCAGCATACCAGACATACCCTTAATTGACAGCCAGATCTTCATGCGTTCAGACCAACGCTTGAAGTTCTTACCACCAAACTTCTCCGGAAGATCGGAGGTGTCAACTAGGGACTTAAAGGGAGAGCTAGAGGAACCACCAGACATGATCAAATAAAAATATTATTTTCTCTTAGGCATTGGAAATTAAATTAATAAGCACCACAGATTAAACAACAATTTAATCAACAGTAGGGGATTTTATTGATCAAGTCAAAACGTACCAATTAAGCCAATAGCAAAACCGAAAGCCAAGGAACAGGATCAGGAAAACAGACAGAAACAAGAAGAACAAATAGTTAGAAAAACTTATCGTGATTTGATCGAGTCGCCTTAGGAAGACTGTCCTAAGAGAAAATATTGCCCCCAATTGGTGCAACTCAGGTACAGGCAAATTTCTCCGAGGATAAAACGATCACGGACTACGTACCACAAAACAAAGACACTGTGTAGGTAGGCCACCGGCGGTCCTATCTCAGTCGCCTTGAATCTCACGAACGAATCTCTATGAACGAGAGTAATTAACAATGAACGAAACTTGAGAAAACTAGGTTTTTCTCTTAATCTCTCATGTAATTTTTAAATTTGGGAGGAAGAGAGTATTTATACATGTGGAAGAAATTAGGTTTTAAGCCTTAATTAGACCTAAAAACCTGATTTAATTCGGCCCAGGATTTCACTCACCCGTAACAAGCGCGGCCGCCCTCAGGGCTTGCGCGACCGCGCTCGAAGACAGGAAATTGGGGTGAAGCTGCGGAAGAGAAGCGCGGCCGCTCTCAGAGCTTAGCGCGGCCGCTCTCGAAGGCAGCAACCCAGACGTGAAAATCCTCCTTGCCTCGTTCATTCCAAGCCAATTACCCACCAAGGCAATATGACTATGAACTTCAACACCACATATGCAAATATTCCAACATTCTCTTCAACTGCAATTCGGAACTCTTGACTCTAGTGATTCTCCAAACAAACAAATTACATGAAATAAAATAAAATTTTCAAGTATCATCAATTTTGATTTTTGAGAAGTTATTTTGTTCTTTAGCCGTATTCAACTTCTATATCCCCGTTTGATTTTTACATATTTCTTTAATGTTATTGTTATATAATCATGTTTTTTTTATATCGCAAGTAATTAAATTTAACATTAGGAAAAATTATTTCACTATCAAATAAATAAATGCTTCCTTCGTCCCATTTTAAACTTCCTTTTTTTTAATAAAAGGTGTCCCATTTTAAATTTTAAAAAATTACAATGAAAATTTTTTAATATTTTTTTATTCAATGGTCTTCTAAGTCATACTCACAACAACTATTCACTAATTATTTTGTACCCAACTTTTTATACTTTATAATAAAATCATTCATCTCTTTAATATCTTAACCAATTTTTAACGTTTAAAATATGACAAAAGTTGAAAAAAAAATTATTAATTTTTCTATTATACAATGCTATTGTTTCCCTTTATTTCCTTATAAATGTAGAGATTAATAATATGACATAGAAAAATAAGAAAATACAATAAACTATAAACAAATAAATAAATAAATAATAATATACAAATATTATCAATATTTAAAATTTATTCTAAAAAAAGATGAATACTATGCGGGTTCGGGTTAAATGGGACGGTTCGAGCTAATCCCAAATTCACCCCAATCCCACCCGATTTAAAAGAAAACATTTCCAAACGCTTTTCATTAGAAGCGGATCAATGCGGGTTTAGGAGGGATTCAAAAATTTTATCAACCCATTTTTTACTTATAAAATTCTTTAAATAGGGCAATATCAAGTTAAAGCACATACTAACAATGTTTTCCTAGAATTGGGCCAAAAAAAAAGTAATTTGATTTCGCTACTTCAAAAATTTTAGTTACTTGAGACGGAAAATATAATTTTCCCTTCTACTTAAAGCACATAATAATGCAATTTTTTGGGGAAAAAAGTAGTATTATTTTTTGGTGATTTATTTTGAGTTGAAAGTAATTTTCATTTTTGAAATGAAGGAAATAATTTTTTTATATAATGACATTTTTTAAAGTTGACTTGAGGCGGAAAATATAATTTTCCCTTCTAGTTTTATTTATTTTAGTTTTCATTATTAAGACTTCATTTTTATTTTGCAAGTAATTAAATTTAACATTAGGATAAATTACTTCACTATCAAATAAATAAATGCTCCCTTCGTCCCATTTTAAACTTCCTTTTTTTAATAAAAGGTGTCCCATTTTAAATTTTAAAAAATTACAATGAAAAAATTAAAAAATTTTAATATTAAATGGTCTTATAAGTCATACTCACAACAACTATTCACTAATGACTTTGTACCCACCTTTTTATACTTTATAATAAAATCATTCGTCTCTTTAATATCCTAACCAATTTTGTAACGTTTAAAATAGGACAAAAATTGAAGAAATAATTATTAATATTTCTATTATACAATGTTATTTTTTCCCTTTATTTCCTTATAAATGTAGAGATTAATAATATGACATAGAAAAATAAGAAAATACAATAAACTATAAACAAATACTCCCTCCGTCCCACGTTAGTTGAGACTTCTTTCCCTTTTGGGCCGTCCCACGTTAGTTGGGACTGCCCAAAATGGCAAAAATTTTAATATTTTATATTCACCCTACCCCACCCACTCATTCTCTCTCTTCATTTTTCACCATACAATTTATTCAACCAACCTACTATTAACTCCACTCATTCTCTCTCTTCATTTTCTACCACACATTTTCATTATCTTATTCATTTTCCTTAATTGGTGTGCCCAAAAAGTTAGTCTCAACTAACGTGGGACGGAGGGAATAAATAAATAATAATATACAAATATTATCAATATTTAAAATTTATTCTAAAAAAGGATGAATACTATGCGGGTTCGGGTTAAATGGGACGGTTCGAGCTAATCTCAAATCCACCCCAATCCCACCCGATTTAAAAGAAAACATTTCCAAACTCTTTTCATTAGAAGCGGATCAATGCGGGTTTAGGAGGGATTCAAAAATTTTATCAACCCGTTTTTTACTTACAAAATTCTTTAAATAGGGCAATATCAAGTTAAAGCACATACTAACAATGTTTTCCTAGAATTGGGCCAAAAAAAGTAATTTAATTTCGCTACTTCAAAAATTTTAGTTACTAGAGACGAAAAATATAATTTTCCATTCACTTAAAGCACATAATAATGCAATTTTTTGGCAAAAAAAGTAGTACTATTATTTTTTGGTGATTTATTTTGAGTTGAAAGTAATTTTCATTTTTGAAATGAGGGAAATAATTTTTTTATATAATGAAAAATTATAATTAAAAAATATAATTTAAAAAGAAAAATTAAGAAAGGATAATTAAGAAAATTATAATTTAAAAAGAGTGTTTTTTTTGTGTCCAAATTAAATGAAATTAGTCTCTAATTAAAGAGGAAAAAAAATTATGAATTTTGGTGTAAATTTAAAAAAAAATTATAAAATAATTGAGGTCGAAGAAAGAGGATAAAAATTAAAAATCTGAAATAAAACGGGCCAATCAGAGATCGCCAAGTGGCGCAATTAAAAAAAAAAAAATCACGCGTACACGCGCCTTGTCGGCGCGTGTGATGCACGCGCCAATGACAGCGTCCCATGTGTCTTCTCTGCCTTGTTAATTGCAACTTTGCCACCGCGTAAAATTACTAAAATACCCTTGGTTTTGGGGGGGGAAAGTTAGACTTTCTTGTTATTATATATAGATAGATGTCCTAGGAAGCAAGGAAAGGGATCGAACCCGGGACTTCACACATTGTGAAGTTTGATTCTACCACTGAGTCACTCTTTATAGAAAAAGAAATTGGAGTAAGGGGAAATAAAAAAGAATTATGCACCTTATATGCACCATATGAAAAAAAGTCAACATATTATATACGGGCAATCGACCAACCAGGGTGTCGTACTTTTCCTTTTTTATCAAATAGGGTAACGTACTAACTAGTTACTGACTTAGGTATCGTACTTTCAAAATTAATTTCAAATAAGGTATTGGACCAAAATTTTAACTAACGTCGTTAAAAAATCTAACGGACTATGTCAACCTCGTTTGATAACTACCCCACCCCACCCACCCACCCCCACCCCAAAAAAAAATTGTAATCATTTTTTGTAACTACCCCACCCACCCACCTGCCCAAAAAATTGTAACTACACCAAAAAAATTGTAATCATTTTTTGCCCAAAAAATTGTAACTACCCCAAAAAATTGTCAAAAAATTGTAACTACCCCAAAAAATTGTAACTACCCCACCCACCCACCTGCCCAAACTTTTTTCGACTATCTTGTCACCCAGCAAAGTCGAAATCGAAATAACCAACGATTTCAAGATGATTCGATTTTGTATATGTAAGCATGTAGTCTTTTGTGTTTTGTAAGTATCTCATCACCCTTTTGGCTGCAACCCAATGTTCTTTTCCCGGATTGCTTTGGTATCGACCAAGCATGCCAATAATAAATGCAAGATCTGGACGAGTACAGACTTGTGCGTACATTAAGCTTCCTACTGCCGATGCATATGGGATTTCTTCCATATACTTGTATTCAATATTATTTTTAGGACATTTTTTTAAACTGAATTTATCTCCCTTGGAGACAGGGGTGTCATGTGGCTTACAATTTTTCATGCTAAACCTTTGTAATACCTTCTCTATATAGCTCTTTTGTGATAATCCTAAAATACCCCGTGAACGATCACGATGTATTTGGATTTCTAATACAAAAGAAGCTTCACCAAGATCTTTCATCTCAAATGTGTTTGAGAGAAATTTCTTAGTTTCCTTAAGAAGATCTTTATCATTACTAGCAAGTGAAATATCATTCACATACAAGACCAAAATTATAAACCTACTCCCACTGAACTTATGGTACACACAATCTTCACCAAGATTCGTTTCAAAGCCAAATGAAAGAATAACTTGGTTAAATTTTAAGTACCATTGACGAGATGCTTGCTTAAGCCCATAAATGGATTTCTTAAGTTTACAAACTAGTTGACTAGTTTGATCTGAATCAGTCACCATTTCTGGTTTTTTCATATAGATAGTTTCCTCAATGTCGCCATTGAGAAAAGCTGTCTTTACATCCATTTGATGAAGCTCAAGATCAAAATGTGCTACTAATGCCATAATGATTCTAAAAGCATTTTTAGAGGATACCGATGAAAATGTTTCTTTGTAATCAATGCCTTCTTTTTTAGTAAATCCTTTAGCGACAAGACGAGCCTTATGTCATTCCACATTACCTAGTGAATCCCTTTTGGTCTTAAAAACCCATATATACCTAGTGGGCTTCATATATACCTAGTGGGCTTCATCTTCCACTAAACCTAACGGTTCCTCATTCTCGGCAAGATACACATCATAATAATCCGGAATAGCACTCCTTCTTGCTCTATTAGATCTTCTTAAGGGCATCGGTTCAACTTGATTTTGAGGTTGTTGATTTTCCTCATCAACATTTTCATGTTGTTCATTAATAGGAGAATTAATGCTATTTTGAATTATATGTTCTTGTCGAATTTCAGGCACAAGTGCTTGATTTTCTATAGGAACTATAGGAAGAGGTATATAAATGAATTCCTCCTCCAACTCTTCAAATTCAAAATCACTATTCAAATTTTCCCCTCTAAAATCAACATCCTCAAAAAATCTAGCATTTTTCGTCTCAAAAAATGTTTTAGTTTTTGGGTCATATAATTTATATCCCCTGGATCTCTCAGCATACCCTACAAAATAGCTACTAACATTTTAGGATCCAGTTTGCCCTCATTTGGCCTATAAGGCCTAGCTTCTGCTGGACACCCCCATACATGAAGATGATTTAAGGACGGTTTCTTATTCGTCCATAACTCATAAGGGATTTTGTCGGTAGCCTTTGAAGGTGCTCTATTGAGAATATAAGCTGCGATTTTTAATGCGTCGCCCCATAATGAGTGAGGTACAGAAGTATAAGAAAACATACTTCTTACCATATCCTTAAGGGTTCAATTACGTCTCTCGGCTACACCATTCATATTGGGTTTCCCTACATGGTGTAGTGAGGGACAATCCCACACTCTTCTAAATAGCGAGCAAAAGGACCTGGACGTTGTTCACCTGAACCGTCATTCCTACCGTAGTATTCACCACTACGATCGAATCTAACGTTCTTAATAGTCTTTTCAAGTTGTTTTTCAACTTCAGCTTTGAAAGACTTGAAAACTTCCAATGATTGAGATTTTTCATGAAGTAAATAAATGTATCCATAACGAGAGAAATCGTCTATGAACGTGATGAAATATGTTTGACCGTTCCATGAAGGGGTAGTGAGCGGTCCACATATATCCGTATGAATAAGTTCTAAGATGTTTGAGGCTCTCAAGGATTCTGTGCCTCTAGTGTTTGTAAATTTTCCTTTAAGGCATTCAATACAAAAGTTATTTTTCGGAGTATCAAGTTTGTGTAATATTTCCTCAGACACAAGCTTGTCAATTCTCCTTTTAGAGATATGACCCAAACGCCTATGCCATAAGGTATAAGAATTTTTACTTGAAAACTTTCGTTTTGTGCCTCTAGAGTTAGTTTCATTATTATGGGACTCATTTATTATATTGACTGTGTCAAGCAAATAAAGATTATCAACATAAGATAAAGTACTAGTACCAAAAAGTTTTGAATTGAAATATAAATCACATTTATTATTACCAAAGAAACAGGAATATCCTTTCCTATCTAAGGTAGTGATTGAGATCAAATTCCGTCTAAAAGACGGTATAATAAATGTATTATTCAAAACTAAAAAATATCCAGTACTTAAAGATAATCTAAATGTCCCTATGCCTACAACTTCTACCGGCTTTCCAGCTCCCATATAGATATATCTTTCATTTCATTGGGTGTTCGGTAATTCAGGCAACCCTGCATACATGAACTTATGTGAGTTGTTGCACCAGAATCTAACCACCATGTATACGAAGAATTGAAACTAAATTTGCCTCAGTACAAACAAGGCTAAATGACATACCTTTCTTAATTCGCCAATTGCGATACTTATGGCAGTCGTTCTTCATGTGAGTTAGGTCCTTGCAAAATTGCAAAAGAAGCATTTCTTCACTTTATGATCATTGAATGATCCCTTAGGCTTCTTAGTTGCAACCGCAATTTCCTTCCCTTTTCTCTTTGTCCCACGAGAATAGGTAGATGCTAAATGAGCACTTTCGGGTTTTACATGTTTCAATCTATCTTCCTCATCCGTTACATGTGAAATTAATTCATTAACATTCCAATTGTCCTTTTGACAATTGTAGGTCGTTTCAAAATGACCAAATTGCGGAGGGAGAAAAATTAAAGCCAAATGCACAAGCAAGTCTTCCGATAAGTCCAACTTGAGTGCCTTTAATTTTGTAGATAGGTGAAACATTTCCATTATGTACTCCCTTAAGTTTCAATTACCCTTATACCTCATGGAAACCAACTTCCTTAAGGTAGCACTTGTTTCTGATTTCTCGCTTTTTGTAAAGCGTTCCTCTAGGGTATCCAGAAAACCTTTAGCACCAACATCCTCGGAGACACTGTTCAGAAATGTCTCCGGAACTGCATTTCTCATGATACTTAGGCTCACGCGATTAAAACGGTTCCACCTCTCTCGACTTAAGCGGTCTTCCGCAGTGCTTTTGTCAGTAAGAGGGGCGGGACTTGGTTCTCTTAATGCGAGATCAAGGTCCATACAACCTAAGATCATTGTTATCTTATTTTTCCAAGTTTTAAAATTAATTCCGGTAAGCATAGAAACATTGTTCATGGCATTAGTTATAGAAGAAGCATTAATCAAATCTGTTGGTAAAGAACAAAGAATGAATACAAAACATGTATTAGAAACTACATAATGAATAAAATGATTAACTATATCAATGAATTTCATCAGAAAGATAATTAACATGACATCAAAACTAATCTTTGGACTATGAATTGACTCATAAATTATTATCTTTAAGGTAAACAAACGACTTTAAATAATACATTTCAAATACTTGCCTTCCTTTGGGCCGGTTCAAGTATAAAAAATGTCCTAACATTTAATGTATTTGTTATCCGGCAATAAAGAATATAAATAACTCATTTTAAATACCCGCCTTCCTTTGGGATGATTCAAAGTATTCAAAATGATCTAATATTTAATTCAATTATTACACCATGAATGCAAATATTTAGTCAATAACAAGACCTCCTTTGGAAAATTCATGTTACCACGTATCAATAAGACATTCATCACTTTAAAAAATTTGCATTTAAATAACGTAAATCACTTTGGCAACAATATTATTTAAATAATGAATAATTTTGTTTAAGCATATAATTAATCACACTTTAGGGCACAAATTAATGTATATTTTACTCAAATGATGAATGAAAATTGACCAAAATAGCAAAATATTGAAATTTTGAAAAATATGGCCAAAATAAGTCTTGCTCGACCGAGTCAAGGAAGGTGCTCGGCCGAGCAAAAGACTCCAGAGAACATCCCTTTCTGATCCCTTGTGCTTGGTCGAGTCTTAGGGGTGCTCGGCCGAGTTCTTAGGGGTGCTCGGTCGAGTCCTTAGGGGTGTTCGGCCGAGCATTATGACCGTTGGATAGCGCCTTTTCAAAAATTTCAAACGTTGTGCTGATACAAATGGGGTGCTCGGCCGAGTCAAGGAGTGTGCTCGGCCGAGCAGACCCTGAACGTCAAATTTTTCAGATTTTGACTATCAATCCTTAATTTAATGGTGAATTAATATTCAACCAAAGCAAGTAGATCCGCATACTCACAACATATTTTTAAATGTGTGGCTATGCATTTGAACAAACTCACAACGCATCCAATGATGGTGGCAATGTTAAAAAATGGATAATCTTACATTAAGAATTGAAAGCCTTATGAGTAAAGCCAAAATTTTATAATTAAGATTTAACACAATACTCTAGAATCCGAATTAGAGTATGATAATAATTCAAGAACACATGATAAACATGGAATCTTTTCAAGAATTAAAAGCATAATAAAACATAAAGGTTTTTCATAATACTCATACTTGATCTAGAATATGATAAGACTCTGATACCAATTGTTGAAACATAATGATCCATAAACCATAGGCCGTCTCATATCTAGATTAAGAAGAGAGAAGAAAAGGAGCGGAAGCGTGTACCTGATGATTCCATCTTTTTGTTTCTTGAAGAGAGAAGGAAGCAAGTAGGGAATGAAGTCTTCTAAATGATAGTGTCCACACTTGATCTTCTTAATGGATGAAGATAATTTTATGACTGAATTTTATTAATGTAACAAGTGTCTCAAACAGCTGATGGATAGCTTTTATATAGATAGAGAAGGGGCACTTCATTTTGGGACTACACCCTTTCATAAAGATGGTGGTGTGAAGTTACCATTATGCCCATCATTTAATGGTACTTACACCTAATGAGATTCTACATATTTAATCTATACTTTAACTTTATTAATCTATTATACAATACAAAGAGGAAATAACTGTCTCTTATCTTTACATAAAGAGTGGTCAGGATTACTTCTTGAAAAATTAATCCAACGGCTGAGATTGAATCTTGAACCCTAACTTCCTCCACTACCCCACTCCCCTATAAGCCTAACGCTCAACCCACTGCTACTGCAGGTTAATCTCAAAGACCGGTTACCTCCTCCTCCTCAAACCGTCTCCCCCATTCTCCCCAACCCTCTCTTCTCTTACGCCCACAACAGTTACACTATCATTCTCTCCTCTTGACGATTTCTCTTTTCCCAGGAAAGCTCGATTTTATCTTCTTCCAGGAACTCTTCAGTGCCACTCGAAGTTTATTAGGAGAGGGATTAAACATTCAGATGAGGATGAAGATTTCAAGCTTAATCCTTGGTTCTGCGCAATTGAGTTCCATTTCCCAGTTCTCAATTTCTTCTTTCCAATTCATTCGTCCCATCTTCGATTTTTTCGCTGATATGGTTATCCCAACAGTTCTCTCTTTCTCTGAAATTTGGGGAAGATGGGTGCTCAAAGATTGACTGTGACTTCGCCTGAGTCAATTAAAGGTAACCATGATAGTGCGATTGGGAACTTCGGTTATCCTCAGTATGGTGGCAGTATGGTACTGTGATTTATCCTAAAGAGAATCGAAAAGGGTGCGTGGGTTTGATGAATTTGGGATTTCTTTCAAGTCCAATCCTGGTTCTTTGCCCATGTTTGTTTTGCTCGATCAGGGAGGTACCTGAACTTGGTCAATTTTCAATTGGAAATTCCCTTTTTAAGATCTTGATTGAGTCTATTGTTTTTGGTGTTTAAATGGTGATTAAAGTTGAGAATTTGAGTTTTTGGGTATTGGATTGAATTGTTGAGTCTCTTCAGATGTTTTTTTATGGTTATATTTTTCTTTGGCAATCAGTATTTTGGTCTGTGGCTGATTGTAATGGTTAATTGTGGAATTTCCTTTTTGTCATACTTGGTTAATTTAGCTTATCTTTTGCTACATCTGCCAATTTTATAATTTGTATATTTAATATCTATTTTTTGGGTTTTAAGGGGATAGTGTGGTTGATTGGGAGGGTAATCTGTTTGTTAGCTATTTTTTGGGTTGTTAACAATTTTAACTTAATTGTTTTTTCTAAGGTTGGGTTTTCATATCAAGCTCAGAGGTCTGCTTTAGGAATTGGAAGTTTTCATGTTGATACTTTACTCGATAAGTGCATTGCATAAACTTAGTTCAATATTAAGTAGTGATTGTCATATGCTTAAGGAACTAATGTTGATTTTCAAGCTACTGTTAACTCTTTCTCCCTTCCATCTTTCTCATACTTTAGCAGCACCTGTAATGCCCGATCAGAAATGCAATGTCTACCTACGACCTAAACTATCAGAAAAATTCAAGCTCTTTGTCGGAAATCGGCATGTCAATTGGGAAAAATAAGGTAGCTGGAGGGATTCGGTCTCTCTCTATTCTGCAAGTTCGTCTCCCCCGCCCCGTTTTCCTTTCCTCCCCTTCACCGATTGTCATGTTGTTATACGTCATCAGAATCAGTCGGGGTTCAAGGATAGCGGCTCAAGCAACTCTCGATCCACTTTGATTAGGGCACCGTTTACTGGACCACATCCCCCTAAACTACTCCTTTCAGCACTAGAATTTTTAGATTCGTTTCGAGTTTTGCTGCTCGAATAGTTTTTATGATTTGGGATGTTACAAAATTCATCCGCTTCAGAGCCCAGTCGGCTGCTCTCTAAATCTCTATACCTATCTCCAGTGTTACAGCATCGAACTGGGAAAGGTGCATCATTTTTTCTTTTTTGTCAATTTTCCTGTCACAATATTTGGAATTCCTGTTTGTTTGGTTGAGAAATTTGTTTCTCCTCAATTTGATTATGCTTGGTTAACTTTTGCAGTTCAATTTAGGTTTATTTTGATTGAGAATTTGGTCAAATTGTAAAAGCTTATAACTCCTTTTCCGACTCTAAGTATTGACAAAATTTTAGAAAACTAGGAGGTTTGTTTTTCTCTAAGTTTTAGGTAATCTATATTACAATAGGTGTAATGGAATTGGCTGGTTGAAGAGGAGAGATTTGACTAGAAAGATTGAAGCTTTAGAGGTTTAGAGAGATTACAGACGAAAGAAATAGAATTTGTACATGAGTCACAATAATGTCAAGATGTTTTATTGGACCAGCTTGAGAGTTTTTTTGTAGGTTCATCTATGGTGGTTTTGAAGGAGATTGAGATTGAGAGGAAGAATGTGAATATATAATAGGTAGCCATTGAGGACAGAATGAAGGAATGGAATGAGTAGTGAAGTGAGAGTGTGAGTTAAAAGAGTACTCTTGAACTGTGGTTTGATTTTGATTAATACATTTAGTTTCTAAGGAGTCATCTTTAAGGTTTTCAATATAAGGGACTGAGCTGTGACACATGAATGCAAACATAAATGGATATACTCATATACAAAAGTTCTTTCTTTCTTCCTTTCTTCAATTTCTATGTTCACAGTCCGTAGAGAAAATAGGTGTTACAGTGACTGATCCTGAACGCTTCAGTGGAAACCGTAGTGGTGAAATTGATCGTTTTCCTGGTCCAAACAGTCGTGATCAATATGAAACAAGTTCATATAGTTACATACTTAAATCTTAAACTGAAATTTACAGTTCTATTCTACGGATCTGATTGTTTGTTGGTTTGTACTTTTGTCAAGGAGAATGTACTAGGACTTGATATAGACTCGATAGGCGCCCTTCTGTATGAGTTTGAAGAGAAGTTAATGCAAAGGTAGGCTAATAAAAGAACTTCATGTTAGTATAATGTATAGTACCTTGAAAAGGGCGAATTAGTTTGAACCTTTGTTACTTCAATAGCTTCAGCAAAGCGGGCATCTAGAACTAGAAGAAATTTGATTAATTAGAGACAATATGGAACTAGCGTCTCGAATTCTCAATATATCGGAATTGATTGGAAATGTGGAAATGGAAAATATTGGAGAGGGGATAACTACCTGGGATAAGATAGTGCTTATGGTACTTAGGGATACCGATAACCAGTGACTGTTGGGAAATGCCCTCTTGGTCGAAATACCCATGGCATGTTCGTGCTCTCTAAAATTGTAGCACAGAAATATGACATCGACAAATATGGGGAAAGTGTGCGTAAGTGTGTGTGTGTGTGTGAGAGAGAGAGAGAGAGAGAGAGAGAGAGAGAGAGCACCTGCTTAATGCAGGAGACGCGAAGCTCTGCTTTAG